>JAPDNY010000009.1:74745565-74888065 GCA_029375565.1 Gekko gecko
GCCCAGCCTGAGAACTAAATTGCCTTCATTACTGGAAAAACGCATATTTTCTCAGGTCATGGTCAATGCTCCATCTAAGCTGTGGAGTCTTGTGAGCAAAAATTCTACTTTGTGAGCTACTGGCATTAAAGTTGTGAGTGAGCAGTTTGGTTTGCCTGGGAGCCATCCTTCTTGAGCTAAGACAAAAATTTGCGAGCCAGAGGCTAAAAAACTGTGAGCTAGCTCACACTAACTCAGCTTAGAGGGAACACTGGCCATGGTGCAGTTATTAAATCGCAGTTCACCCTCCCTTTAGACCTGGGCAACTGGATACATTCCGTTTAGTCAGCAGCATCTATTTCAGAAGTGATCACAAGACGAGCATAGTTCATGGGTAGATACCAAAGCACACAGTGACACCTAGGTAGCAAGTCGCAATATGGACAATTTCAAATGGGGTTTTTGTTCTCTTTTGACTAAGTGCCTTCTTAGAATTGGGGGCAGTACTAGCAGAAGGCAAGAAAGCATGGTAATCATGATCATTCAAGGCATCCAAATAGCTTGGCCTTGATGAGCAGAATCTTGGTCAAACTGATGGGTAATGGAACATGCCTATCTCTCACTGAAATCCTTTTAAGTGGAGATGGCAGAGATTGAACCTGGGTGGCGGGTCTGTGTGCAAAGCATATATAAACACTGAGCTAGAGCCACTATATCCCAAAGTCATTCACCTTACCCAAAATTTACAACCAGCCCTGCCATGGTGGGGCTGCATGTTTCCAATCAGGATTCCCTAAAAGTAGAAGATTTCTACATTAGAGAGAAGGCTTCTAGTCTGGTTTGTTTTTATCAGGGCTCGATCCTGGTTTGGAATCCTGGTTCATAGGTGGGGACAGAACAAAAAGGGGGGGAAATGCCAGGTTGTACTTTTCTTGTGCCGATGACATGGTGATAGCAGTACAGCACAAATTAATCAAAAGGACTGAGGAAATACTGACTAGGGACCTCAACATTTTGGCTATCATAAATTGAAGCTCATTCCAAGTCCAGGAAAAGCAAAATGCTCCTGTTTCCATCTCAGTCTTGCAACCGTGAACTGAATGGCCTACCTTAACGGCACCCGACTTACACACAGCCATACACCTAAGTACCTTGGCATCACCCTGGTCAGGACCTTGAGCTATAAACACCATCTTACCAATGTAGCAGTGAAAATATGCACACAGAATAACATTCTCCAGAAATTATGTGGTACAACTTGGGGTGCACCTGCCACAACACTTAGATGCTCAGCTTTGGGGTTGGTGTATATTACTGCAGAATATGGTGCTTCAGTGTGGCTCAACAGCCCCCGTGTCCACAGACTTGATGTCCAACTCAATACAACAATGAGAAGCATCAGCAGATGTCTTAAACCCACTCCAACCTATTGCCTACCTACATTGTGCCACATCGCTCCCCCGCATCTCCGAAGACAAGATGCTTCTCTTTGTGAATATAGAAAGATCACTGAAAACAGAGAGATGCCCATTCACAAAAGTATGGCTGACATGGTCCTATGCAGACTAAGATCCTGACACCCAGCAATAAGGATCTGCCTAAATCCCACAATCACAAAATTCAAATCTAAGGAATGAATGAATCACAGAATCATAGAATGTTAGAGTTGGAAGGGACCTTGCAGGTCATCCAGTCCAGCCCCCTGCGCTGTGCAGGAGCATAGCCGAAAGGTAGCCCTACAACAGATTATGAATGGGATTGAGCGGGTTGAGAAAGAGGTGCTTTTCTCCCTTTCTCACAATACAAGAACTCGTGGGCACTCCATGAAATTGCTGAGCAGTCGGGTTAGAACAGATAAAAGGAAATACTTCTTCACCCAAAGAGTGATTAACATATGGAACTCACTGCCACAGGAGGTGGTGGCAGCTACAAGCATGGACAGTTTCAAGAGGGAATTAGATAAACATATGGAGCAGAAGTCCACCAGTGGCTATTAGCCACAGGGTATAGATGGGAACTCTCAGTCTGGGGCAGGTGATGCACTCTATTCTTGGTGCTGGAGGGGGCAGCAGTAGGAGGGGCTTCTAGTGTCCTGGCCCCACTGCTGGACCTCCTGATGGCACCTGGTATATTTTGGCCGCTGTGTGACAGAGTGTTGGACTGGATGGGCCATTGGCCTGATTCAACATTGGCTTCCCTTATGTTCTAACAGTCCAGCCTCTGCTTGAAAACGTCCAGCAAAGGAGCATCCACCACCTTCCAAGGCAGTCTGTCCCACTGCTCCGCCACTCTTACCATAAGAACATCTTGTGAACATCTCGAGTACGCCGTTCAGGTGTGTATCGGTGAGCTGCAAACCTACGATGACGCAGCAGCAGCAGAACTGGAAGAAGAAGCAGAAGACAGCCAGTTCCGCTGCGGGCCTCAGAGAAGCCCTCCGGGGGGCGTGGTCAGGCCCCCGGGCCACATGTTTGACACCCATGCTCTAGGCTGATCCCGCATTGAGCAGGGGGTTGGACTAGATGGCCTGCAGGACCCCTTCGAGCTCTGCGATTCTGTGATTCCAAAGGCTCAGAGCATCAGTTTTGGTTCTTCCTCCCCTCTGTTTTATCCTCACAGCAACTCTGCGGGGTAGGAAAGACACACACACTCACAGAGAGAGAGAGACTTGACAAAAAGATTCCTGGCGGGGTGGAATCCGAACCTGATCAGCCAGATCCTTGTCTTTCACTACTGCATCTCACCGAGCCCACTTCCTCTTGCTCACATTTTTTCCCACAAAAAGGACGCTTTATGCTTTGCCTCTTTTAATTAAGAACTTCTCAGCTTTCACAGAAGCTCAAACTATTAATAAGGCTTGTTTAATCCCAGCATGGTTTGTCGGCTGGGAAGGCTAATTCTCTTTGCTATATTCCTTTAATAAGATCTTTTTATTTATTTATTTATTTTACCCAAATGTTCTTCTCTCCTCTCTAATAAAGCCCTGGGATCCTAAGTTTATATAGGAGTCCTGTGTAATAGTAAAGGTAAAGGTTCCCTTGCTCGAAAGCCAGTCGAATCCGACTCTAGGGTTGCGGTGCTCATCTCCGTTTCAAAGCCGAAGAGCCAGCGCTGTCCGAAGACATTTCCGTGGTCATGTGGCCGGCATGACTAAACACCAAGGTGCATGGAGCGCTGTTACCTTCCCACCGAAGTGGTACCTATTTATCTACGTGCAATTTCTTGCTTTCGAACTGCTAGGTTGGCAGGAGCTGGAACTAGAGACGGGAGCTCACCCCGTCATGCGGCACCCGGGTCTTGAACTGCTGAACTACTGACCTTCCACAGCCTGCAGTTCAGCGTCTTAACCACTTGCGCCACCGCAGCTCCTGTGTAATATGAGAGGGTTATTTTTGGCCTCACCCCGCTTTATTTTAAGCATTCAGGTGAGCGTCCCCTCTCTGCAATAATAGAAAGATTCCGGTTAATGCTCATTAATTAACGGACAAATGGGTTGATTAATGGACCCAAAGAGAGCAAGACAGGTATACACAGTCTTTCAGGCTGCAATTCCAGGGACATTTCTCCAATGAATAACATGGTACTTACAACTCTATGTTAGGTATTATCATAGAAGCATTGTGTCCAGATCACAGGAGGCGGTAGTTGTTAAGTAGGAGACTGAACACGATTTGGATTTCAGCAAAAAGTGATTCAGCTTCATTTCAACAGCAAACTTCAACTCAGGAACACACAACACACAAGTGGAGCACAGCTCCCTTTTTAAACTATCCCGGGCTGTCAAAGCCACACCCATAACAAGGTAAAGACCAATAATAATACAGGGATAAAGGCCAATCAGAACTGTTCCCTCTTTGATATATATTTACATGGCGATTGGATATTTACAGAGGTTTCACAGAAACCAGCCAATAGAATGCGACAGTTTACAATCCACATTCTGCCTGAAGCTTAACATAGGAAAGCAGAGGGCTGATTCAAGCTTCAGTACATAACAGTAGTTCCGCTCTGTTCTGCTATGGTCAGGCCTCACCTGGAGTCCTGTGTCCAGTTTTGGGCACCACATTTTAGGAAGGATGTTGACAAGCTCGAGCGTGTCCAGAAGAGGGCAACCAGGATGGTGAGAGGGTTGGAATCCAAGTCTTATGAGGAAAGGCTGAAAGAGTTGGGTAGGTTTAGTCTGGGAAAGAGAAGGCTTAGAGGGGACATGATTGCAGTCTTCAAGTACTTGAAGGGCTGTCATGTAGAAGATGGAGCAGATCTATTCTCTCTTGCTCCGGATTGCAAGACTAGATCTAATGCGTGGAAATGACAACGGAGTCGTTACCGGCTAAATATCAGGAGAAACTTCCTAACTGTAAGAGTGGTTGAGCAGTGGAACAGCCTGCCTCGGGAGGTTGTGGATGCTCCTTCACTGGACATTTTCAAGTGGAGACTGGACAACCATCTGTCAGGCATGTTTTAGGTATGTAGGTATGTAGGGCTATCTTTCGGCTCTGCTCCTGCGGAGTGCAGGGGGTTGGACTAGATGACCTGCAAGGTCCCTTCCAACTCTAACATTCTATGATTCTATGATTATTAGGAATGGGACTGAAAATAAAATGGTCAATATTGTAAAGCCCCTGTGGAGATCTATGATGCGGCCTCGTTTGGAATACTGTGCACAGTTCTGGTTACCATATCTCCAAAAGGGCACTGCAGAGCTGGAAAAAAGTACAGAGGAGGGCAACTAACATGGTGAGGGGGGTTGGAGTGATCCCGTAGCTACAATGGGTCCTCTCGGGGCCCAGCCCCCCCAACTTACTGCCAAGCCCCTCCAACTTCCCATTCAGCCCAGCCCCCCCCCCCCCCCCCAGTGTTTGTTTTGCATTTGGTTCGCATTTGGTTCAAAGGTCTGTGGGCTGACACTGTTTGGGAAGGGAAGGTGCATTGTTTATTCTGGCTGAAGAGTGTATGTGTGTGAGTGTATGTGGCCCACAAGAGAAAAAAAAATGTGCATAATGGGTGCCCCATAAGAAAAAGATTTACCCCACAAATCGAAAAATCCTGGCTACAGCCCTGGGTTGAAGAACCTTCCCTATGGGGAAAGAATAAAGGGAGCAGGACTTTTCCATTGAGAAAAGAGACAACCAGAGTATTTGGCGTATAATATTCTTGCGGCTGTCACTATATGTACGGTAAGGTAAAAAAAGTGGGGTTTTTTGTCATTCTCTGGTGTTATGTTCAATAAAAACAGTTCTGGTATGTACGGCACAGTAGTTTTTTAGCCTTTTTCGTAACAGTCCATGTATCCAAGAACGATACTTTTTTTAACTTTATCGCAAGTCCACCTCATATGGAAAGAAAAGAACCAATGTTGTTGTTACATTTCCAACAATCGTTTGGTAGATCAGGGTAAAATTGTGTTAATTTGTCTGGGGTGATATACCATCTATTAAACATTTTATATATATTTCCTTTATATGACGTCGCTTTGGTACATTCGTTTTCCGTACACGAGACCATTGGAACTCATATCGTTTGCTCATGCATAATTGGTCGGGTTGGGTTGGCAGGGGACAGGAAAGCGAACCGTCGTCTGATGGTCTATGCTTTGCTCTCCGAAGCGGTACAGCCGAGACATAGACTTACCATGTGGGTGAGAAGTCAACAAACCTGTCTAGCCATTTGGGTCCTGCAACTATCCCATGCCCTCAACTAGCATGTCATTTCATGTCATCTCCCCTGCCTCCCACTCCTCTCTACCGGAGCAACTTCTGCTTTAGAAATACCTGCCGAGTCTCTAGTAGCGAGTGATTTTGACCCTACAGGTAGGGAAACCAGAGAAGCGGCCTGCAATACCATCCTGAAGCACCAGGGGCTGCTCAAGAGCAAACAATACAGGACATTCAATTCTTTTTTATGTTTTCAGATGCAGAAGGAAGGGCCTTGATGCTATCGCTCCTTGTATCGGCTTATTTCTGTCGGGCACAACAAATATAAATTATTTAGCATTTACAGATTTCTTTAGCCAGCACAGCGCCCACACCAAAATTCAGAGAGCGGCAGTCTTCATTGTTTTCAGCCAGAAGGCTTCATTCCCCCATATCCAGGGGTGGGGGGCAGGTATATGGGTGGGTGCCATCATAGCAACAATGTGATGTCATTTCCAGGGCAAACTTGGAAGTGATGTCACACTGCTCTAGGATTCAGTGGGAACTCTATAGTTTTACCATAGTTATAATAGGAGACCTGGCACGCCTACCTCCATATCTTCATTTAAGGGGCTTAAAACCAGAACAAGCAGATTTGGTGTAGTGGTTAAGTGTGCGGACTCTAATCTGGGAGAACCAGGTTTGATTCCCCACTCCTCCACTTACACCTGCTGATGGACCTTGGGTCAGTCACAAGCTCTGGCACAGCTGTTCTTGAAAAAGAGCAGTTTCTGTCAGAGTTCTCTGTGCCCCACCTACCTCACAGGGTGTCCGTTGTGGGGAGGGGAAGGGAAAGGAGATTGTAAGCTGCTCTGAGACTCCAAGTGAAGGGCAGGGTATAAATCCAATCTCTTCTTCTTCTTCTTCTTGTTTTAGAATGTCTATGGAGATTTCATCTAATATGCAGCACCTCATGAATGTACATAGAAGGAAGCCCAAGTTTTCCTTGTTCTGTTAGCAACGTGTCTCAAATCTAGAGATGCAGAGATCAGTTCCCCTGGAGAAAATGGCTGCTTTAGAAGGTGAACTCTATGGTACTATACCCCACGGACGTCTCTATCCTCCCCATACCCCTCCCTCTCCAGGCTCCACCCCTAAAAGCTCAAGGAATTTCCCCAGCCAGAGCTGGTGACTCTACTCAAATCCCTTACTTGGTGACACCGAATCACACCTGAATCACATTTTCTATCTAGTCAAGACTTCTGAGGGATTTTGAGAGAAACCAAGGGGTCCAGTTCTGTGGGCCCCAGAAAGACGTGCCCCCATCCCCCATTGTTTCCAACGGAGAGGGGGGGAATGCCTTGTGAGCTAAAACAGCAATCCCTGTGCTGCCTGTTAAAATTTGGTGTGCCAGCGCCCCCTAGTGCAGCTTAGAGGTAATGATGCACGTCACAGCTTTGTGAGACTGAGGTAAGCACCTTACCCTAGTTACAACTGTGTAATAAACTTTTAAAAGTGTGATTCCTTGGATCAGGTAGCTGTTTGTTTTAGGGCTGCCAGTTCCCCCTGGGGACAGTGGGTAGGGTTACTGGATCCAAGTTGGGAAATTCCTGGAGATTTGGGGATGGAGCCTGGGGAGGACAGGGACCTCAGTGGAGTACAACGTCATCGAGTCCATCCCCCAAAGCAGCCATTTTTTTCCCCTGGGGAACTGATCTCTGTCTTCTGGGGATCGGTCCTAATAGTGGAAGACCTCCAGGCCCCACCTGGAGACTGGCATCTTTGTTTGCTCGCTTATTTGGCAAGGGGGTTGCAGTTTTCCAGCCAACTGTTAACTTTCCCAATCTGCCGGCCCTCCGTCAATTTCCATTTTTAAGTACCACTTTTCTGAAGCCAGCCAAACAAGCAAACTTGTTTTGATTGCCCTCTGTTCCCTCCAGAGGTCTTTTTATAGCGCTCAGAGAAAGGTTCGCTTGCTCTAATGCAATTCATTTCCTCTCCTGCTGAGAGCTGCTCTCACGGATTGCTCTCCAAAGCACCGAAAGCTCTTTGGAGCAGGTCTGCCGCCCCCCCCCCGGCACTTCCCACCCGCTTCGGTGCTTTCAGTTTCTTGGCCCGATCAAAGATCTGTTTTGACCAAAAAATGGTACCCTCTCCAGAGTGAGCTTTAGATGCTTTTTGAAACAAAAAGTCAACCTGTGAGATAAGATGCCCATACATTCTCAGGAAATTTTTGTTGTTGTTGTTTAAAGGCACACTAAGATTGGGGCTCAAGTGGTTAAGACACTGAACTGCAGGCTGCGGAAGGTCAGTATTTCAGCAGTTCAAGACCCGAGTGCCGCATGACGGAGTGGGCTCCTGTCTCTAGTTCCAGCTCCTGCCAACCTAGCAGCTTGAAAGCAAGAAATTGCAAGTAGATAAATAGGTACCACTTTGGTGGGAAGGTAACAGCGTTCTGTGCGCCTTGGAGTTTAGTCATGCTGGCCACATGACCATGGAAACGTCTTCGGACAGCGCTGGCTCTTCGGCTTTGAAACGGAGATGAGCACCGCAACCGTAGAGTCGGATTCAACTGGCTTTCAAACAAGGGAACCTTTACCTTTTAAGATTGGGGAGAGATGCAAGAAAATGGCTTCTCTTCAGGGCGGGAAACGAAAAGAACAACTGATCATCCCCCAAATATGTTGAGTGACACACAAAAAGAGTCACTGAGTTGATTTATGTTCATTTGTCATCCCATTTTTCTACTTCCAAAAACAAACAAACAAAAAACGACCCAGAAGGCGCTTGGCTGGAAATAAAATTACATTCCACCAGAGTAATTAAAAAAAAAAAAATCAGAAAAAGAAAATGACAAACCAAAACCATTAGAAAAAAACTGCCGTAAGACACCAGAATATAAAAACAACACTAAATAAAGCCATAAAAACAAGTTATTTCTTTAAAAAACAAAACAAAAAACAAGCTCTCTAATAGTAGACTATTATTTACTTATTTACTTATATAAGAACATGAGAGAAGCCAATGTTGGATAAGGCCAATGGTCCATCCAGTCCAACACTCTGTCACACAGTGGCCAAAAATACCAGGGGCCATCAGGAGGTCCACCAGTGGGGCCAGGACACTAGAAGCCCTCCCACTGTTGCCCCCTCCACAAGGACTAAGAATACAGAGCATCACTTGCCCCAGACTGAGAGTTCCTCTCTATACCTTGTGGCTAATAGCCACCGATGGACCTCTGCTCCATATGCTTATCTAATTCCCTCTTGAAGCCGTCCATGCTTGTAGCTGCCACCACCTCCTGTGGCAGTGGATTCCCAAGTGTTAATCACTCTTTGGGTGAAGAAGAACTTCCTTTTATCTGTTCATGTATATTCTGCCTTTCTCCCTGGTGGGTACCCAAAGTGACGTACATCATTCTCCTCTCAGCCATTTTATCCTCAGAACTATTCTATTAGGTAGGGTTTTTCCCACATTCTCAATTTCCTGGCTTGTGTGTTCCAGTTGCCTTTGGTTGTTGGCTTCCCCCCACCCCGTTCTGCACAACTCCTACTCCCTCTACTGGACAATTCAATATTGCATTGCCTTATGTCTGGCGTATCTTCCTGCAGATTTAAATCCCAGGTTTTTATTGCCAGACAAGGCGAGGAAAACGAGAATGCTAAAAATCCTAGGTTAGACTGATGGAGTATGACTGACCCAAGATCACTCAGTGAGCTTCCATGGCACAAGCCGGGATTTGACCCTACTAGTCTGGCACTCTTAACCACTACACCACCCAGACTCTCATCAGCTGTGATCGTACTACTTTCCTTAAAGAAGGAATTTCAGAGCCTCTGGTGCCTCTACCAAGAAGGCCTTGTTTCTATTAGCCACCTGTTGTCATGACTCCCGCTGAGCTGGCTCTGGAGCCCCAACACCTCAGAGGAGGAGCCGGGGGGGCAGAAAATTGGCCTGGGGGAGATCAGAAAACTCAGGGAGACCCCTCCATGGTAGATGACTCGGCCCCATCTGTTCCACAGGCTGCCCCTGAGGAACCTGCAGTTGAGGTTCCTCCACCAGAACTTCTGTCCCTATCAGGCCCTGAGGCAAGAAAGTGCATTAAAAGGTCTAAAACAAAGTAATAAAAGGTCAGGCCTAATGAATTAATGAACAAAGAATTAAAAGGTCAGTCATATGAAGCAGGCAGAACTACCCCCCCCAACAACAACAACAACAAACCTGAACAAAATACCATGGCCAATCAAGTGGTATCAAGTGGAGACAGTTTGGTGTAGTGGTTAAGTGCACAGACTGTAATCTGGGAGAACCGGGTTTGATTCCCCACTCCTCCACTTGCACCTGCTGGATGACCTTGGGCAAGCCATAGTTCTGTCAGAGGTGTTCTTGAAAAAGAGCAGTTTCTGTCAGAGCTCTCTACCTCACAGGGTGTCTGTTGTGGGGAGGGGAGGGAAAGGAGATTGTAAACCGCTCTGAGACTCCCTTGGGTAGTGAAGGGCGGTGTATAAATCCAATCTCTTCTTCTGCTAAAAAAAAAATATCCTGTTTAGCCCCTAAGTTACCAACTAATCTGGTACTGCAATTCCTGAATGTAGAAGGGGATATGGCTCACAGATAGAACATCTGTCTTGCCTGAAGAAGGTAAGAATATCAGAAGTATCCTGCCAGATGAACATCTGTCTTGCCTGAAGAACGTAAGAATATCAGAAGTATCCTGCCAGATGAACATCTGTCTTGCCTGAAGAACGTAAGAATATCAGAAGTATCCTGCCAGATGAACATCTGTCTTGCCTGAAGAACGTAAGAATATCAGAAGTATCCTGCCAGATCAGAGCAGTGGTCCATCTAGTCCAGCCTCCTGTCTCCCACAATGGCTAAGCAATTCCCCTGGAGGGCCAACAACAGGGCATAGTAGGGTTGCCAAGTCCTACCTTGGTTGCAGCGGGGGGAGTCCTGGCCCTCTCTGGGAGACATGCCTGGCGTGATGATGTCACCCGGAAGTGACATCATCTTATTGGGAATGTTGGGGGCGGGGCCACTATCATTCGAGGGAAAACCATAGAGTTTTCTCTTGAATGATAGAGCGTCCCCCTGCAATGTGACTGATGCGATGACATCACCTCCAGGTGACATCATCACGCTGGGCACGTCTCCATGATCTCAGCACTTTGGGTGTTGGGTTCCCCCCGGCAGCCCAATCTGGGCCGGTGGGGAAGGGACCCATCGAGTGGGGGTTTCTCTGCCCCCCAGGGGACCTGGCAACCTTAGGGCATAGAGGCTGAGGGTTTCATAAGAACCTAAGGAGAGCCCTGTTGGATCAGACCAATGGCCTGTCTAGTCCAGCATCCTGTCTCACACTGTGGCCAACCAGTTCCTCCGGAGGGCCAACAACAGGGCATGGAGGCTGAGGCCTTCCTGTGATGTTGCCTCTTGGCCCTGGGAGTCAGAGGTTAACTGCCTCTGAATGTGGAGGCTCACTTTAGTCACCGTGGGTAGCAGCCTCTGATAGACCTCTCCTCCATGGACCTTTCTAACCCCCTTTTAATGCTGTCTCTGCCTATGACCATCACTACATCCTCTGGCAGCAAACCCCACATTTGAATCAGTTCCCGTATAAAGGAGTATTTCCTTTTGTCCATCCTCTGTATGTGCCAGGCTTTCTTGGCACATACCCTAGGCTCCAGAAAAAAAAAAAATCCCTTTCCCTCGCTTACTTAACTAAGGGGTCTTTAAAATCTCTTTTAGCCGCTTGATGTTCTGCCCTGGTTTTATTAGGACGATTTTGGCTGCTTGTTGCAGTTCCTCTGCCCCGGCTTGTTGTTAATGAATGCATTTTAATGGTTTGGTTTTGTCGAAAGCCACTTCTCGGAAGTGACAGTAAAGGTTGTCTTCCAAATAACTAACTAACTAAATAATGGATAATCATGGCCAGATGCGCACTGATGAACTGGACCACGGTCCTGACATCTCCCTGTCCGTCTGTCGTTGATGACATCCCACATCCCAGAATCTGACCTGCCATCTGCTCTTGGTAGACCACAGTTTCACGGGACTTCCTGGCTTAGAACTTAGCAGAGTGCTTCTGCAGGAGACCAACAACTCTGAACCGCTCCCATCTTATGGAGTTCCTTTATCCATTGCATGTCATTGGAAGCTCAATCTCAACCTGCTCAATCCCGTTCGTAATCTTATAAACCTCGATCATGTCACCCCTCAGCCGTCATTTCTCCAAGCTAAAGAGCCCCAAGCGTTTTAACCTTTCTTCATAGGGAAGGTGTTCCAACCCTTTTATCATTCTAGTTGCCCTTCTCTGCACTTTTTCCAATGCTATAATATCCTTTTTGAGGTGTGGCGACCAGAACTGTACACAGTATTCCAAATGAGGTCGCACCAATGATTTATACAGGGGCATGATGATACTGGCTGATTTGTTTTCAATTCCCTTTAGTGTGCATGATTGCAGCCTTCGATGGACCAAGTGTCTGATGCAGTAGAAGGCAGCTTCGTATGTTCATGTGACCAAAAAGTACGATGGCCTCAGGTTAGATATTTTAGCTTCCAGGGAGAGTTCAGGCTCGATTTGATCTACAACCCATTGGTTTGTCTTTTTTGCCAGCCCACAGTATCCATCTAACTCTTCTCCAACACCACATTTCAAATGAATCAGCTTTCCTCCTGTCATATTTCTTTAGTGGGCTCTGCTGGGGTCTAGTAAATCCTCTTTTCACACAGGATAAGGGATCCCTCTCTCACCAGAAAACCCTCCCTCCCCAAACCCAATTCCCAGTTGGTGAAGAAGACTATCGGTCCTTGTCGGTTACATAAACGGATCTGTAAATAAGTGGATGGAGCAAGAGAGAAACGGATTGGAGAAGATGGCAGTGCCAGAAGTCTAGACATAACCAGCGGAGTTCTGATGGAGAACAGGCAATGTGAAAAATCAGCAGGACGTAAAATATGAAGGACTGCGGATGTCTCCCGGGGAGGTTTCCTGTTCCAACAATAAACCGAGCAGAACTGAAACATCAAGCAGCGGTGTACACTCTGAAGATTATGCCAAAACTGGTTAAGGGCGACTTGATCTCTTCTAGCGGCCGTGCTGCGTCCCGAACTGAACACTCCTTCATTCTTTCATCTCCTGTTGTGAATATATTAGCATTTTAGCAAAATCCGGAAAGTGGGGGCTCTTGGTTTCAGACAGTAGCTGGTCTGGTCTGCCGTAGAACAGCCGGAATCAATTCCCGTAGCGCCTAAGAGATCAACAAGATTTTCGGGATATACGCTTCGAAGAGTCGACACTCTCTTTGTCGGATAAAAGTAGGAATGAAAATCCTCAGGCCCTTGTCAGAAGGTAGAAGGAATATTGCAAAGAATGTTTGTAAGGGATGGGAAGGTACAATGCAGAAAGCAGCTTGGATTCTTGGTGTCGGCAGGCAGACCCCTCCCCTTCTCTTCACTGAGGAGCAATTTAAAGTGAATTCCCTTCATTTCTTAGCACCCCAGGAGTTCATATGCCAGACAGCTCGATCAAAATGTGTACAAGATGGAAGCCAGCCTGGCAGGGTGTCACAGACATGTCTAGGCAAAGGCTTTGGGAAGTGTAAGAATCTTGGTCTGACTGTGCTGTGACCCCTCCACCCAGGGCTTTTTTTTTTTTGTAGAAAAAGCCCAGCAGGAACTCATTAGCATATTAGGCCACACCCCTGACAGCACAGCTCATTAGCACATTAGGCCACACCCCCATGTTACCAGAAGTGTGGTCATCTGGCCACACCCACCTTTTGCTTCTTATTCTGCTTACCCTGTTTGTTGCCAAAACCCAGGGCTTTTTTTGTAGCAGGAACTCCTTTGCATGTTAGGCCACACAGCCCTAATGTAGCCAATCCTAATGTGTTTCTGCTGTTGGGTGTGGTCTATTATGCTAATGAGTTCCTGCTGGGCATGGCCAACTCAGGAGCCAGCCAGAACTACGTTCCTGTGCGTTCCTGCCCCAAAATAGCCCTGTCTCCACCCATTCTACAGGTTTGCATATGCTAAAACAGTGGACTTGTCTCACCCCAGAGCTAACGCTATTTACCTGGACTGTCAATTCTATCAACCCTGCCTCACTATCCCCATTCCCATGTTTACTTCACAAAGGCCACGGTCAGACGTGCCTTTAGATCCAAATCAGCTGTGAATGCCTAAAGGGCATGATCAGACAGCAACGTCTAAAGGGCATGATCAGACAGCAACGCCTAAACGGCATGATCAGACAGCAACGCCTAAAGGGCATGATCAGACAGCAACATCCGGGACAGGTCCTGCAGTTGTCAACATCTTGTGCTGCCCTGCCATGGAAGTGGAGTTAAAAGACACTGGGGAAAGTCTAGTCCTAATGCTTGCTGACAGGCTACGGATGGACTTTCCCCTGTCTGATCATTGACTCATGCTCTCATGCCGTTGGGATGGTCTGCTCATTCCATTCCGACTCTGTGCCAGTTGTTTTCCTTGTGCATAACCGCATATTCCATGGGGAACCCTCAGTGCAGAAGTGCAATTCTTTGTTTATGCACATGGGAAACAAAAGGCAAAAAAAACCCCCACCCCACCCCTACTCACCCAAATGTGCCGTCTGATTGGGCAGTGATAGGCTGAGCCCACAGCTACGGATGGCGTGTGTGACCAGCCAAAAGCTACCCCTAACACCTACTGCTTTCCCACCTAACACAAAAGGGGGGGGGGTCATCAAACAGGGTTTTTGCTTTTTGATTCATCTAATTAGGCAGCTATTAACATTCCAGATCCCCAGAGGAAGCTATTGGGGTTTCAATTTACATGGAATTCACTGCCACAGGAGGTGGTGGCAGCTACAAGCATGGACAGTTTCAAGAGGGAATTAGATAAACATATGGAGCAGAAGTCCATCAGTGGCTATTAGCCACAAGGTATAGATAGGAACTCTCAGTCTGGGACAGGTGATGCACTCTATTCTTGGTGCTGGGGGGGGGGCAACAGTCGGAAGGCTTCTAGTGTCCTGGCCCCATTGCTGGACCTCCTGATGGCACCTGGTATTTTTGGCCGCTGTGTGACAGGGTGTTGGACTGGATGGGCCATTGGCCTGATTCAACATTGGCTTCTCTTATGTTCTTATGTTCTTAACTTAAAGCTTTATTTTTTACACCCCTCCCAAGACATCTTCTGTTCCCTTAGTCAGTTCCTGGGAACCCCATTCATAATTTCCAAAACACTTTAAACTCATCAGTTGTACTTTAAACTCATCAGTGCTTTGTTCCAAGGGGCAGTCACAGTAGCATGCCCTCAGGTCCCATCTCTGCTGTAACGAGACAGTCCCAGCCTCATAGCTGTGTGTGTGTTGGGTGCCCACTCTGCATCACACCCCCAGATATGTCTGGGTCCCATCCATCTTTTACAGCCTCTGCTCCACAGACCCCTGGTCTTCAGGACAGGTAGATATCACCCCTTGAACTCCCTGCTACATTCCCTCTCACCCCTGTATTTCCGCTAGCTTGTGTGCTTGTTTCGAGTGTGCTTTTAACTTCTGTACATTATTTTTGATACCATTTTCCTCTTCCAAGAAAACAACCTTTTAGAGCTATGGACAGGTTATTGCTGAGAGTTCTCTAAGGGAAAGATCCCCATCAACGCTGGTGTTGGTGTAGTGGTTAAGTGCGCCAGTTTGGTGTAGTGGTTAAGTGCGCAGACTCTAATCTGGGAGAACCGGGTTTGATTCCCCCACTCCTCCGCTTGGACCTGCTGATGTGACCTTGGGTCAGTCACAAGCTCTGGCACAGCTGTTCCTAAAAGAGCAGTTTGTGTCAGAGTTCTCTCAGCCCCCCTGCCTCACAGGGTGTCTGTTGTGGGGAGGGGAAGGAAAAGGAGTTTGTAAACCGCTCTGAGACTCCGAGTGAAGGGCGGGGTATAAATCCAATCTCCTCCTCCTCCTCCTCCTCCTCCTCCTCCTCCTCCTCCTCCTCCTCCTCCTCCTCCTCTTCTTCCTCTTCTTCTTCTTCTCCTCCTCCTCCTTCTCCTCCTTCTCCTTCTTCTCCTTCTTCTTCCCCATCTTGCTCGTTACTTCCCTCTCCCAAGCCATTGTCTCCTTTGCTAATTCCTCAAATTAAAATAGGAGACAGCCCCCTTTGGGGGCAGCACAGACCCATTTGGGGTAACACTGGGTAATTGGCTATGCAGATTCTCAGACATGTGGGGCTTTCCGTTCAGCTGGTCTCTGCTGCTGATTCCTGGTTTGTCCTTAACGGAGGGGCACTTCCTCTGTTCTAGAGTTTGACATCTGCCCTTTCCAAGATAGGTCTTCAGGGCCGCGATCACACACACCAAATAATCTACATTCAGTCCAGTTGGAAAGTGCCCTGGAAGTGGATTGAAAGTGGCAACTGGGCTAGGCTGCTTCTGCTTCTTCTTCCAGTTCTGCTGCTGCTGCTCTCATCGTAGGTTTGCCGCTTACAGAGACACACCTGAACGGCACACTCAGGACTGCAGCAGCACAGACATTTTGATGCAATAATTCAGCGCAAGAGGTGTCAGTGGTCAGACACTGTTAAAGAAACAACGTATTGCAAGAGCGCTGATGTTTTAAGCGTGTTTTTATTTTGAGTTAAAAACAACCCTTTGTGTTTGTGTCCTTTATAAAGTTGACATCTCTGCTGCCTGGCACTACCTTTTATGACACACGCGTGGCCCGGCCCAACAAGGTCTCATTTATGTCAGAACCGGCCCTCGTAACAAATGAGTTCGACACCCCTGATTTAGTGTGTGTGATCGCAGCCCAGGTCTCTTGTAGCCAGGCCCCGGTCACATGGAGAATTTGCCCCACGAGAGGGAGGGCTTGCCTGCAGATTAAACCGGTGTGATCATACTATAACATCTGGGAAGTGTCGCTCTCCCGTCTCTAACCTGCAGCTTTGGCCCAAAGACGCCGATTTAAAAGCTACTGGGAACCATGCATTATTTTCCCGATAATGCGTGGCACGTGTGGGCATCTGATCAGGAAGCGCTGGTAGCCCATCGCAGCCAGCACCCATCGGTGTCCCATGCATGCGCACAAACTCCTTGCTGCTGTGTTGCCCCACGTGGTGTGATTGGCTGCTGGAGGCTTGGGCAGGGAGCCTTGGGGGAAGGTGAGATCGCCCTACCGTGCGTCTTTTTGCCCCTGCTCAAAAGCCTCCTGTTCCCTGTGGATTATCCCACTAGTGTGACTGGGGCCCCATTTGAGTTTCCTGACCTCACATTTTTCAGCTCAATGTCTGGCACAGTCTGGGTCATTACCCAGAAGCAGAAATGGAGGAGGAAGAGGAGGAGGAGGAAAAGGAGAAGAAGAGGAGATTGGATTTATACCCTGCCCTTCACTCAGAGTCTCAGATCAGCTTACAAACTCCTTTCCCTCCCCCTCCCGACAACAGACACCCTGTGAGGTAGGTGGGGCTGAGAGAGCTCTGACAGAAACTGCTCTTTTTCAAGAACAGCTGTGCCAGAACTATGGCTTGCCCAAGGTCATCCAGCAGCTGCCAGTGGAGGAGTGGGCAATCGAACCCAGTTCTCCCAGATTAGAGTCAGCACACTTAACCACTACACCAAACTGGCTCTCACTACAGTGCTTTTCTCTTACTCTGTGGTTGGCTCACAACATATGACTCATGACCATGACTGATTTCTGTAAGTTCCAAACAAGCAAGAGGGTTTGGGGGGTAGTGCCTTTATTCCATGTAGTTAGCCTTCCAAAGGCATCTGGCTTGGAAATAGAAGAGGAGGAGGTTGGTATACCCCACCCTTCACTCAGAGTCTCAGAGCAGCTTACAATCTCCTTCCCCTCCCCCTCCCCACAACAGACACCCTGTGAGGTAGGTGGGCCTGAGAGAGCTCTGAGAGAACTGCTCTGGAGAGAACAGCTCTGAGAGAACTGTGGCTCACCCAAGGTCACCCCGCAGCTGCATGTGGAGGAATGGGGAATCACACCCGGTTCTCCCAGATTAGAGTCCACTCTCCTAACCACTACATCAAACTGGAAATAATGGGTCCAAGTACCTTCAGCTGAAAAACAGAACTTGGCTAAAGGATGAGAGACTTAGAGGTCAGAGACAGTGCTAGCTGACCTTCCAATAAGCATCTCAGAGCAAGAGGTAAGGCCGTAACTTTTTTAGTCATACTCACCAACTACGCATGAGGATCTCTTGTCCATTTTGAGAAACTATCGGTTAAGTAACTGAGCCATTCAGTAATCAACTGCTCGCTAAGCAGCATACGCAAGACGGGGAACAAGAGATTTTTCCAAGGAGACACTGTGGAGCAAGGTACGATTGCGTTAACATGCTCCTCCACTCTTCTCTATCGGGTCACATTGACCCAGCTTCTTTTCAGGATCCGAGTGAGAACGAGGCCAACCTCTCGCACAGCTGATTAGATTTAAAAAACCAAACTGATTCGTCAAACGCTAGAGCAGACTCTTCTGGCCAAGAGCAGAGAGTCATTGCTGAGCTGGAAAAAAGGACAGAGGAGAGCCGTCAAGATGACGAGGGGTCTGGAGCCCCTTCCCTAGGCTGAAGAGTCCGGGACTTTTCAGTTTAGGAAAGAGGCGACTAAGTGGGGTGGGGGAACATGATAGAGGTTTATAAAATTATGAATGGGGTAAAGTAAAGGTAAAGGTTCCCTTGCTCGAAAGCCAGTCAAATCCGACTCTAGGGTTGCGGTGCTCATCTCCGTATCAAAGCCGAAGAGCCAGCGCTGTCCGAAGACGTTTCCGTGGTCACGTGGCCGGCATGACGGAACGCTGTTACCTTCCCACCAAAGCGGTACCTATTTATCTACTTGCAATTTCTTGCTTTCGAACTGCTAGGTTGGCAGGAGCTGGAACTAGAGACGGGAGCTCACCCCATCATGCGGCACTCTCGGGTCTCGAACTGCTGAACTGCTGACCTTCCACAGCCTGCAGTTCAGCGTCTTAACCACTTGAGCCACCACAGCTCCATGAATGGGGTAGGGAGAGCCAATAAAGAGAAATGTTTTTTCCCTCCCCCCAAAATAGTAGAACTCGAGGGCATCCAATGAAGCTGACGGGCAGTAAGTTTAGGACGGAGAAAAGGAAATACTGCTTTACACACAATAACTGATTAACATGTGGAATCTGCTGCCAGAGGATGTAGCGGCAGCCACAGGAATAAACAGTTTTAAATGGGGATGAGATAGATTCATGGAGGATAAGTCTTGTTAGTGGCTACTATCTATGACGACTGAGGGGAACCTCCACATTCAGAGGCACTAATCCTCTGGATCCCAGCGCCAGGAGGCAATATCAGGGGAAGGCCTCAGCCTCTGTGCCCTGTCGTTTGGTGGCCGGAGGAACTGGTTGGCCACTGTGTGAGACAGGATGCTGGACTAGACGGACTGTTGGTCTGATCTAGGAGGGCTCTTCTTATGTTCTTATACAAAATACCTTGCCCACAAGAACCAGCAGTGCCAGCCAAATTCTGTAAGGTGGTCAGTCATTAAAAAGTGGAGAACATGTATGGTCTTTTCAGGGTCACTAACGTGCAAATGGAGACCCATGGTTGTTCCTAGCTTTGCTCCTATAGTGTTGGAACTGGAGACAGTGGAAAGAAGCTTAGTTTTAAGATAAAGGTTCCCTTGCTCGAAAGCCAGTCGAATCCGACTCTAGGGTTGCGGTGCTCATCTCCGTTTCAAAGTCGAAGAGCCAGCGCTGTCCGAAGACGTTTCCGTGGTCACGTGGCCGGCATGACTAAACACCAAGGCGCACGGAACGCTGTTACCTTCCCACCAAAGCGGTACCTATTTATCTACTTGCAATTTCTTGCTTTCGAACTGCTAGGTTGGCAGGAGCTGGAACTAGAGACGGGAGCTCACCCCATCATGCGGCACTCTCGGGTCTCGAACTGCTGAACTGCTGACCTTCCACAGCCTGCAGTTCAGCGTCTTAACCACTTGAGCCACCACAGCTCCATGAATGGGGTAGGGAGAGCCAATAAAGAGAAATGTTTTTTCCTCCCCCCAAAATAGTAGAACTCGAGGGCATCCAATGAAGCTGACGGGCAGTAAGTTTAGGACGGAGAAAAGGAAATACTGCTTTACACACAATAACTGATTAACATGTGGAATCTGCTGCCAGAGGATGTAGCGGCAGCCACAGGAATAAACAGTTTTAAATGGGGATGAGATAGATTCATGGAGGATAAGTCTTGTTAGTGGCTACTATCTATGACGACTGAGGGGAACCTCCACATTCAGAGGCACTAATCCTCTGGATCCCAGCGCCAGGAGGCAATATCAGGGGAAGGCCTCAGCCTCTGTGCCCTGTCGTTTGGTGGCCGGAGGAACTGGTTGGCCACTGTGTGAGACAGGATGCTGGACTAGACGGACTGTTGGTCTGATCTAGGAGGGCTCTTCTTATGTTCTTATACAAAATACCTTGCCCACAAGAACCAGCGGTGCCAGCCAAATTCTGTAAGGTGGTCAGTCATTAAAAAGTGGAGAACATGTATGGTCTTTTCAGGGTCACTAACGTGCAAATGGAGACCCATGGTTGTTCCTAGCTTTGCTCCTATAGTGTTGGAACTGGAGACAGTGGAAAGAAGCTTAGTTTTAAGATAAAGGTTCCCTTGCTCGAAAGCCAGTCGAATCCGACTCTAGGGTTGCGGTGCTCATCTCCGTTTCAAAGTCGAAGAGCCAGCGCTGTCTGAAGACGTTTCCGTGGTCATGTGGCCAGCGTGACTAAACACCAAGGCGCACGGAATGCTGTTACCTTCCCACCAAAGTGGTACCTATTTATCTACTTGCAATTTCTTGCTTTCGAATTGCTAGGTTGGCAGGAGCTGGAACTAGAGACGGGAGCTCACTCCGTCATGCGGCACACTCGGGTCTCGAACTGCTGAACTCCTGACCTTCCACAGCCTGCAGTTCAACCAGCACAGTTTTAGTTTAGTTTTAAGGGGGAACTATCTCTCTCACCCTGGAGTTTCTCTTTCACTGTAGTCCTTGGGGTCCCTCTGGGCCAGGTGGTCCAAATTTAAAGGGAAAAGGTTTCTTTTGCCTCCAGTTAGGATGTTGAAAGGGCAGTTACACCATCTCCCTCTTCTGCATGGGCTCTGTTCCAGGCAAGCTTGCTTTTACATGTACATGGTAAGATAAAGGGCACTTTCCAGAAATTATGTCCATGCATAAGGGGAAGGTCGGCGACTGCACATAATTCACCTTAATACTAATGGCGGCCATGTTTTCTAAAAGAAGCAATGCATAGATTTTATTTTTATTTTTTTTAGTTTTAGTACATGCAAACCAGAACCCTGAGAACTCTGGGCTCCATGTAGCATGTACAGAGTCTGAGCACATGTGCAAAATCTGCACATTATCCTTTTCAGACATCCTGGTGCACATATCAGGAGAATCAAGGCAGTGCATGCTCTCAATATGTGTTACTGCAGCATCTGAAAAGTGCTAGATTTAAGGTTTAGCCATTGGTTTTCCTGGACTGTGCTTGCATGTTTTCTCAAGCAGAAGGATCTAGCTAATTATTATTTCACATAAGCTGTTCCACCCACTTTCCAGACATTCTTGCGAAGGGAACTCCAAGTCTGAACCTCAGAAATTGCTCGACGTATCTCTTGCTTCCAGATACTTTCCAGAGGGTCTTTCGGTAACTTGCTCTGTCTGGTTTCACTGAAACTTAGCAGATCTTCTCAGCCCGCAGGCCTCTTTTTACAGCTGAGAACCTTTCTTTTTTCAGCTCCTAACCTTGGAGCCTTTAATTCCTTAGCCCAGTTCTAACGTGGTTATGGGGTGGGGATTCTTGGTCCCCCACATTCTGGGATTTCCACACCATCCTGAAGAATCAGGTGCCCTCCATGGGTAACTGTTTCTAGTATCCCCAAGGCAGCAGAACACATGAAATTCACTGCTGCAGGATGTGGTGGTGGCTCCAAGCATGGACAGCTTCAAGCAGGGACTGGAGAAACAAATGGAGCAGAGGTCCATCAGTGGCTGTTAGCTACAAGCAGGGCTATTTCTGGGCAGGAACGCACAGGAACAGAGTTCCGGCTGGCTCCCAAGTTGGCCACACCCAGCAGGAACTCATTAGCATAATAGGCCACGCCCAACAGCAGAAACTCATTAGGATTGGCTACATTAGGGGTGTGTGGCCTAACATGCAAAGGAGTTCCTGATACAAAAAAAAGCCCTGGGATTTGACAACAAACAAGGTAAACAGAATAAGAAGCAAAAGGGTGTGGCTGGATGACCACATTTCTGGTAACATGAGGATGCGGCCAGGGGTGAATTGTGCGGTCAGGGGTGTGGCCTAATAAGCTAATGAGTTTCTGTTGTTGGGTGTGGCCTATTATGCTAATGAATTCCTGCTGGGCTTTTTCTACAAAAAAAAAAAAGCCCTGGCTACAAGGTATAGATGGAATACTCTGTCTGGGGCAGTGGTGCTCTGTATTCTTGGTGCTGGGGGGGGGCAGCAAGAGTAGGAACGTTTCTGGAGTTCTGGCCCCACTGGTGGACCTCCTGATGGCTCCTGGGTTTTGGCCACTGTCTGACACAGAGTGTTGGACTGGATGGGCCATTGGCCTGATCCAACATGGCTTCTCTTATATTCTTATGTCTGGGGCAGTGATGCTGTGTATTCTCAGTGCTTGGGGGGGCAAGAGTAGGAGGGCTTCTGGAGTTCTGGCCCCGCTGGTGGACTTACTGATGGCACCTGGGTTTTGGCCACTGTGTGGCTCAGAGTGTTGGACTGGATGGGCCATTGGCTTGATCCAACATGGCTTTTCTTATGCTCTTATGTCTGGGGCAGTGATGCTGTGTATTCTTGGTGCTTGAGGGAGAAGAATAGGAGGGCTTCTAGAGTTCTGGCCCTGCTGGTGGACCTCCTGATGGCCCCTGGGTTTTGGCCACTGTGTGGCTCAGAGTGTTGGGCTGGATGGGCCATTGGCCTGATCCAACATGGCTTCGCTTACGTTTTTATGTCTGGGGCAGTGATGCTGTGTATTCTTGGTGCTTGGGGGAGAAGAGTAGGAGGGCTTCTGGAGTTCTGGCCCCGCTGGTGGACCTCCTGATGGCACCTGGCTTTTGGCCACTGTGTGACACAGATTGTTGGACTGGATGGGCCATTGGCCTGATCCAACATTGTCTTCTCTTATGTTCGTAAGCACATCTAGACACAGTTGTGCACATCGGCTCCATTCTTGTCATGCCTGGTAAGACCCACTCTATTAGTGTTCAGTGCCACGGAAGTAACAGCTGCATACCTTGTTGTTCCCAGTTGGAAGTATTCCTCCTTTTGGGTGAGGTATTCTGTTTGAACGGGCTTTGCCACATTATTTCCTGTCGCTAGAACGGCCTATTATTGTGCCTAATAAACCGTTCTGATTAATAAATCAGGCAATTATTATGCTCCAGATCCAAGGAGCAAAAAGAAAGGGCACCTGTGCAACGACCTTTCCTTTATTTATGCAAAACATTTATTCTCCCTCCTCTGTGCAAAACAGGAACCGAGGCAGCTAATAGATTAAAACACCAGCAGTCAATTAAAGGTTCAAAACACTCACCCCTGAAATCCATATTAGCTTAGCCATAAAACACAAAACACATTATCAGATGTTTGCCCTGTGAATGGGCAAAAATCAACAACTGTGCTTTCTCTGTTATGGTCCCCACATTATGGAATGGTTTGTCCGAAGAGATCAAGATGACTTGGTGCAGTGGTTTGGTGCAGTGGTTAAGTGCACAGACTCTAATCTGGGAGAACCGGGTTTGATTCCCCACTCCTCCACTTGCAGCTGCTGGATGACCTTGGGCAAGCCATAGTTCTGACAAGAGCTGTTCTCTCAAGAACAGTTTCTGTCAGAGCTCTCGCAGCCCCACCTATCTCACAGGGGGTCTGTTGTGGGGAGGGGAAAGGATAGGAATTTGTAAGCTGCTCTGAGACTCCAAGTGAAGGGTGGGGTATAAATCCAATCCAATCCAATCTCTTCTCTTCGTCTTCTTCTTTCCGGAGATTCTGCAAAACTGAATGATTTAGGATACTTTTTTCACTGGTAATTATGGCTGTGCTTAGGGTTGCCAGCTCCAGGTTAGAATATTCCTGGAGATTTGGGGGTGGAGCCTTGGGAAGGTGAGGTTTCAGGATGGGAGTGACCTCAACTGGGTATCAGGCCACTGAGTGCACATTCCAAAGCAGGCATCTTCTCCAGGGGAACTAATGTCTGGAGTCTCAAGATCAGTTGTAATTCCAGGACATCTCAAGGCTCCATCTGGAGTCTGGCAACAACAGCTGTACGGTAACAAATATCTCAGAAAGTTACTTTGCAAAAAGTATAGGGACGGTGGACCACACTACTGTGCATAGTATGTATTGTCCATTGCGGTAAGCACAACCCTATTGTGTAATGTCTGCATTGTTTAACTTCTTCTGGTTTTAGGAACCAAAATGGATCAAGTCTAGTGGCCAGATCAGTGGCCATCCCACAAGTCCAAGAAAGTAATTCATAGGAAAAAAAGAACTAATTTTATTCTACTGCAGAAAGGTTCAGAGGTTAGAACTCACATTCCGTCAGCAGGCTGGATGATACGATTCATCTTGCATGAGGATGCAGTCTGTTTTCTCAGGTCTTGTGGTGGAAAGAGATTGCTTTCATTCATCTCCTTGCTGATAAAGAGATTAGAACAAAGGCACAAGAACGATAAACCCTGTTTTTTGTGGGCTTCTAAACTTGAGCCATCAGAGTGAGCTAATGTTGAAACACATGAACTGCAAAGGTACCTAAACTACATCTCCCAGTATGCAAAGGATTTAAAGATAGAGAACTATTTGCTGATTTATTACTGACTGTCTTACTGGAATCTGCTAGGGAAAGCACATATCATGTTAATCCTTGAGGCTTGTCTCCAGTCCATTTTGAGATTTCTGAAATCTAAAACTTACTGATTTGTTTGTTGGGTGTCCCATCTTGTTGACTGTATTTGACTTATGCTGTTTAAGCAGTGTTGCCAGCCCCCCCCAGTGGAGGCAGGAGTCCCCCTCCCCCACCACCAATCAGCTAGACAATGGGAGGACTTACCCGGAGGAAAAGGAAGGCCCAGGCCATGTAGCCAACATCACACTGGAAGTGATTTCATCACACCAGCAATGTTCAGGTGACACTCTGGTATTTCAGCGAAAACTCTATGGTAGAAGCCATTCTTACCATAGAGTTTTGCCCCCAGAGCATTGTAGTGGCATTGCAGCATGATCATGTCACCTCCTGTGTGATGAAAGTGATGTGGCCTGGGCCTCCCTGGTTCTCCTGGTAAGCCCCCCCCATCCCCCACTGGTTGCCAGGAGGGACTTGGCAATCCTATGTGTAAGTAATCTACCTTGAGAATCAGTAAGTAAATGTACTATAAATAATGTAAAGAAATAAATATAAACCAACTACAAAGAACAGAGTTCTGCAAAGCAAGTGCCACTACTGAGAAGGACCTGTCTCTGGTGCCCCCTGTTGCCGAGTTTCAGGATATGGAGGTACACAGAACAGTGAACAGCCATTGGCCCCTGATCCAACATGGTGTCTGATGATGACACAGGGTATACCTGTCTTGCGGCAGGAGGGGCACCCAAGTGGTGTTTTGCCTTGGGCACAGGAACCCCTTAGATCAGCCCTGCCTATAGAATTTTATGTTCTGTATAAGCAGTTCATTTGCATCCTTTTATTTATTTTATTTTGTATTTTTCATATGTGTGTGTGAAAGAGAGAGTGGCCCCACTGCTGGAACTCCTGATGGCACCTGGTATATTTTGGCCACTGTGTGACAGAGTGTTGGACTAGATGGGCCATTGGCCTGATTCAGCATTGGCTTCTCTTATGTTCTTATGTTCTTAGTGTGTCCACCTGGAATTCATGGCGACCTCTGGTGACTGTCCCCTACTGGGGGCCTGGAGGCTATTCGGAGAGGTGGCTTTATAAAGCCTGCCCCCTCCTACCACCTCTGGTATTCCAAGGAGGTCTCCCATCCAAGTACTTGTCAGAGTCGACCCTGCTTAGCTTCTGAGATCTGACAAGATCGGGCTTGCCTGGACTATCCAGGTTGTTAGCCAAATTGCCTTATTTCTTAATAATAGCTTGGGGGAATTATGAATATAAAATGGCAATAGGCATATAGCATGGATCATGACCTGTGTATACTGGAGTCAGAGTTCCCAAGAACCCAGGAACAGACACAGAGACTGGGTAGCTAAGACAATGATTCATTTACTAAATATTCTCAAGTATATAAACAATAATCAAGTGTTCACACACACAATACAAAACTAAGAAAGCAGAGGTGGTTGATAGTGACTAGAGGGGTCAGTTACAGGGTGATACAACCTGTCCAGATGTGTAGGGTTCCATGGAAATGAGAATATGGCCCAAACCAAAGGTTTAGGGGTGAACTGCCAGTTGGCATCAGGGCAGACACACAGTTTGAGGCCATGTGCTCTGATGGATATAGACATTGGAAAACAATGTAGAGCAATGGGTAGCCTTGGGGGCTGGTCTCAGGTGAGAACAATAGTTTTTTAGACCAACAAGGAGTGCATGGAGGTGTGGTACCAGGCAGAGTGTAATTCAGGAGTGACCAATGGTGTGGTAGGATGAACCTGAATGGGTGACCATTCACTGTACATGGAAGCTTAATGTTTACCTTGATAGGTCTGGCATAGGTGTAAGAATGCAGATATCTTAGACAAATACATGGAGACAGGAATGAGAGGATTATTCCAGAGGTATTTCCTGACATACAAATGAAACAGAAGTTGGGGCTAGCTGAATGGATTTTATGTCCATCGATAGTTCTGCCAAGGCAGTTGAATAGGTTCCCAGATAGAGGCAAAAGATGGGAGATGGGAGAAGGATCGTTAATAATTGGAATGTTTTATTGGTTTATCTAGGTATCCTGGGGGATGGAGCAAGGAAGGACAAGTATTGAGACAAAGAATTCACACATAGACATGGGACCACACAAAAGGGCTGGGTGAGGTCCTGGAGACAGGAGGGCTATTCGTCAAGTGGCGACTGAATAGCCTTTAGAAATGCAGACATCTGCCTGGTGGAACCCATTGTTTCGTATGCCTACCTCTTCTGGTTGGGCGGGGGAGACTGGCGGTTTGCTCGGAGGGATGTCTTGTTGCCCCCTGGATATGGAGATCCTTTTTCAGAGCTGTGGCTTGCTCTGTGTTTCAGAACCAGGAGTGTCTTCCTTGGCCTGAGTTTTGTGGGTCTCTGAGTCAGGTTAGAAGCGGGGTGCCCCTGCTTTGGGGATACCTGAGAGTCAAGCAGCTCCTCTGGCAACAAGTTCAGGGCGGTTTAAATGTGAGCTTTCAAGGCTGGGACTGAATCTCAAAACAAAACCTTAAAGTTATGACTGCACCCCCTTTTTTCCTTGAGAACCAATTTAGTGTAGTGGTTAAGTGCGCGGACTCTAATCTGGGAGAATTGGGTTTGATTTCCTCACTCCTCCACTTGCCTCTGCTGGATGACCTTGGGCAAGCCATAGTTCTGGCACAGCTGTTCTTGAAAAAGAGCAGTTTTTGTCAGAGCTCTCTCAGCCCCATCTACCTCACAGGGTGTCTGTTGTGGGGAGGGAAAGGGAAAGGAGATTATAAGCCACTCTGAGACTCCCTTGGGTAGTGAAGGGTGGGGTATAAATCCAATCTCTTCTTCTGCTTAAAAAAATATCCTGCTTAGCCCCTAAGTTACCAACTAATCTGGTACTGCCATTCCTGAATGTAGAAGGGGATATGGTTCAGAGATAAAACATCTGTCTTGCCTGAAGAACGTAAGAATATCAGAAGTATCCTGCCAGATCAGAGCAGTGGTCCATCTAGTCCAGCATCCTGTCTCCCATAATGGCTAAACAATTCCCCTGGAGGGCCAACAACAGGGCATAGGAAGGTTGCCAAGTCCCACCTTGGCTGAACCGAGGGGAGTCCTGGCCCTCTCTGGGAGACATGCCTGGTGTGATGATGTCACCCGGAAGTGACGTCATCTCATCGGGAATGTTGGGGGCGGGACCACTATCATTTGAGGGAAAGGGGTTTGTAAGCTGCTCTGAGACTCCTCTGGGTAGTGAAGGGTGGAGTATAAATCCAATCTCCTCCACCTCCTCCTCCTCCTCCTCCTCCTCCTCCTCCTCCTCCTCCTCCTCTTCTTCTTCTTCTTCTTCTTCTTCTTCTTCTTCTTCTTCTTCTTCTTCTTCTTCTTCTTCTTCTTCTTCTTCTTCTTCTTCTTCTTCTTCTTCTTCTTCTTCTTCTTCTTCCAAAGCTATAGTCCATTTGGGTTGCTAACTCTAAGTTGGGGGAATCCTGGAGATTCTGGAGGCGGAGTTTGGGATCAGGGGGAACCTTAACGGGCTATAATGCCACAGTGCCTACCCTCCAAAGCAGCCCTTCTCTCCAGGGGAGCTAATTTTTGTCATCTGGAGATGAGCTGCTTGAACAGTGCAATCCGTTCTACAATCCATTCTGCACATAGTGGGGGAGGAAGGAAAGTCAGGTCCCTGTCTGAACAGTTGTGTGCAGGTTTGGTCCCAGTCACGATCTGCCTCTGGGAGCTTGGCTAGAGAGCCAGGGGTTGGCACAGGATGCCGGGTTGTTTAAGACTGAGCATCCTGCAGAGACGAAAATGGGCCTCAAAGCTGCAACTGTCAGCAGTTCCTCCTTGGCATGTGTGAGAGATGGGGACGTAGGCAAAGTGCTGGAAAGTCAATGTCTTTAAGATCAAGTCTGAATTTGGTACAGTGTGTCTTCTGACCGCCTTCATAAAAAAAAGTAAGAACAGTCCTGCTGGATCAAACCAGCGGCTCATCTAGTCTGGCATCCTGTCTCACACAGCGGCCAACCAGTTCCTCTGGAGGGCCAAGAACAGAGCATAGAGAGCAAGAACTTCCCCTGAGGTTGCCTCCTGGCTCTGGGATTCAGGAGCTTAGTACCTCTGAATGTGGAAGTTCTCCTCAGCCCCCATGGCTGGTAGCCATTGATAGACTTCTCCTCCATGAATCTATCTAATCCCCTTTTCAAGCTGTTTATCCCTGTGGCCATCACTACACCCTCTGGCAACGAATCCCACATTTTAACCACTCTCTGTGTAAAGTAGCATTTCCTTTTGTTTGCCTTGCACCTACTGTCCCTCAGTTTCATTGGATGCCCTCGAGTTCTAGTGTTTTGGGAGAGGGAGAGAGATTTCTCTTTGTCAACTCTCTCCACTCCATGAATAATTGCCACTTCCTGCGAAGCATTGCCGTGGCTGCCTTTGCTATCTCTCAGTGAGGTGCTCATAATGAACTAATTTGGGATTCCTCTTAATTACATTTTCATTCTCTGCACTTATTGCAAAGTGCTTTCCTGGTACGTTTCCCCCTTAGGGGATCTGCTGCTTGTTTAAGTATGACACAGAATTCCCAGCTAAAGTTTCTCCAATAGATCTTTAAAACCCATAGCAGATTCCAGAAAACGATTCTTCCACTCACAGGGCAGGGGGACTATTCATGGGTGGGCCTCCTCCCTGTCTACTGTAGCTCAATTCTTGGGCTGGCTGGCTGGATGGATGGATACATGGATGGAAGGAAGGTAGATGGGTAGATGGATAGAAGATGGATGAATGGGTGGATAGACAGAAGATGGATGGATGGATGGAAGATGAATGAATGGATGGATAGATAGATAGATAGATAGAAGATGGATGTATAGAAGATGAATGGATGGATGGATGGAAGATGGATGGATGGATGGATGGATGGATGGATGGATGGAAGGAAGGTGGATGAATAGATGGCTAGAAGATGGATGAATGGGTGGATGGATGATGAATGAATGGATGGGTGCATAGAAGATGGATGGGTAGATGGATGGAAGATGAATGAATGGATGGATAGAAGGATGGATGGAAGATGAATGAATGGATGGATAGAAGATGGATGAATGGGTGGTTGGATGATGAATGAATGGATGGATAGATAGATAGAAGATGGATGGATGGATGGATGGATGGATAGAAGATGGATGGATGGACGAAATAAGAACGAGGAAAGTAGATAGCCCAGATGAGTCCAAGCTCATCAGAGCTTGGAAGGTAAATAGGGTTGACCACAGTTAGTTTCGGGTTTTTTACAAAATTTGTATCCTGCTTTTCTAGCCCTTATAAGGGCCACCAAGGCAGTGAACAGTTTAAAACATACTTGATAAAGTCACACTTTCAAACTACTAAAATCAGCCTGCCCCCCAACACACACACATGCCATTAAAACATTTAAAGAACAGAGTTAAAATACATATGAAACATGAAAACAGCAATTATTATACAGTGTTTCGGAAAGACGAATCTTTGAGGGAATACCAAACAAAATAAAATTAAATTAAAAATTCTTCGCCCACCGAAAGAAGGCAGTGACAGATTAGGGAGGCCAGCCTCCAGGTGGGACCTTAGGGTCATCAGCTTCCAGGTGGGGCCTGGAGATCTCCCGCTTTTACAACTGATCTCCAGCTGGCAGAGATCAGTTCCCCTGGAAAAGATGGCTGCTTTGAAGGGTGGACTCTATGGCATGGTACCATGCTGATGGCCCTCCCCTCCCCAGACCCTGCCCTCTCCTGGATCCACCTCCAAAGTCTCCAGGTATTTTCCAACCCAGATCTGGCAACCCTAATGGGACCTGGGGGTACCCCAGAATTTCAACTCATCTCCAGACTACAGAGATCAGTTCCCCTGGAGAAAATTGATGCTTTAGAGGGCAGACTCTGTGGCATTTTACTCTGCTGAGATTCTTCTCCTCCCCAGGTTCCATCCCCAAATCTCCAGGAGTTTCCCAGGCTGGCTCTGGTGCCCCTACCCCACCACCCCTGCCGATGGCCTAGGCATGATTATCTAGGTGACCCTTTCTACCATAAGTTAGTTACTTCATCCTAGATCCTGGACTTGCACCAAAGGAATCCTGGGTCCTAAAAAGGCCCAAGTCAAAGCACAGTCCAAAGCATACCAATGGGCAGCTAGGTCCTGACGTTCTGGCCCAATCCTTCACCACACCCAATTGGACCAAAGCCAATTCTCTCCATTGGCACCCAGGTAATTCATGCGCATGAGAGGAAACCACATTTGCATATGTGGTTCAGCTCCTGGACCATCTCCCAATGTTTAAATAACGCAATTCCCCTGTTCTTCCACAACCAATGGACACAACAGCCCTCCTCATCAAGACAGGCTATTATTTTTTCCTTCTCCCATTCTCTACAGCATCCTAGACTAGTGAGGGACTTCTTCCCTTTTTGTTCCAAGATCTCCTCTCCTCGAACTGATTTCCTCTGGACAAGCCATGTCAGAGGAAGACAATTGGGACTAAAAATAACTTTAATTGGGTATTTAGCTTTTAAGGGATACAACTGAACCTTACAACTGGGCAAAGTGAATGGTTTTTATTGAATTGCCACACATCAGTTGCTGCTGCATTGTTGCTATCGAATAGCTCGCTCTCGCTGTCCTGCGCTACTGTGTTTTCTTTTATGTATCCTGGTTAGGGCAATACAATCACTTCCTGGTTAATATCTGTCTCCCTTCTATTTTCCCCTCACTGGAAGATTAATGGGGCCCAACGGAGACCTCTGTATAGAATTAACTTAGCATAAGAGAACATAAGAGAAGCCAATGTTGAATCAGGCCAATGGCCCATCTAGTCCAACACTCTGTCACACAGCGGCTAAAATATACCAGGTGCCATCAGGAGGTCCAGCAGTGGGGCCAGGACACTAGAAGCCCTCCCACTGCTGCCCCCCCCCACCAAGAATAGAGTGCATCACCTGCCCCAGGCTGAGAGTTCCTATCTATACCTTGTGGCTAATACCCACTGATGGACCTCTGCTCCATATGTTTATCCAATTCCCTCTTGAAACTGTCCATGCTTGTAGCTGCCACCAGCTCCTGTGGCAGTTAATTCCATGTGTTAATCCCTCTTTGAGTGAAGAAGTACTTCCTTTTATCTGTTCTAACCTGACTGCTCAACAACTTCAACAAGCCCTTTCTACTACAGGACACACGTCCTTCACATGGCTCTTTGCATGGAAGGCCTGACACGGGGACGGATTAGGTAACAATCTGTACATGAGCCCAGCATGTCTTTGGCCTAGGGATGCCAGCCTCCAGGTGGGACCTAGTGATCCCCCAGAATTACAGCTCATTTCCAGACTACAGAGATCAGTTCTCCAGGAGAAAATGGATGTTTCAGAGGGTGGACTATATGGCATTGTACCCCATTGTACCCCATTGAGTTCCCTGTCCTCCTCAGGCTCCATTCCCAAATCTTCAGGAGTTTCCCAACCTGGATCTGGCCACCCTACCCCCCTACCCCCTGCTGGTGGCCAGAGGTAGAGCTTCCAAGTCCTCCGGGGGAGTGAGGCTTTTGCTGTCCAAAGGGCCCCCCACCCACTGGCCCGGATCCGGCTGGTGCGGGGAGCCACCACCAAAGTGCCAGATCAGGCCAACATGCCCAGGGTGATGACATCACCTGGAATGACGTGATCATGCTGGGCACGTCGCCAGGCGATGCTCTAGCGATCAGCCTGTAAACCATAGATTTTTCAGGTTGATTGCTAGAGCGTTGCCCGGCGACATGCCCAGTGTGATGACATCACTTCTGGGCGACGTCATCACGGCGCGTCCATGAATGTCCTGGAAAGGGACCGACTCTCCCCCAGGTAAGACACTTGACAACCCCAGCCAGGGGGGACCTGGCAAACCTACTTTGGCCTTCTCCTGCTCTCCTTGTAATTGGGGGAGGGCTCATCCCTCATTGGTAAAGCTGTGCATGAGGGCCCCAAGGTCAATCAGGGGATTGAAGGTTTTGGTGACAGGAAGGTCTCGACAATACCTGGAGAGCTGGTGCCAGTCAAAATACATGGTCATGACCTTGACAAATGAATGGTCCGGCTTAGTATAAAAAAACTTAATGGGTCCAATTATCTGGAGGAGGGGGTTTGGTTTTCAAATATGTATTTTAATACTGGCTCCAAGCTGAGGACCAGATCAGGTTCGAGGTTTTGGCGCTGACCTTCAAGTCCCTAAACATATATCCGGGGCCACCTCTCCCTATGTACCCCCAGAAGGGTATTACATCCTCGAGATAAGAACCTCCCGGCGATCCTCAACCAGAGCTAGGGTTGCTTCTCTCCTGCCACCAGCTTGGCAGAACTTTCTGCTTAATGCCCTCCAAGCCCTGTAGGAATTATTTCTTTCTTTTTTTTTTTTAGTTTAAAAAATTATTACATTTTTTTAAAAAATTAAAATTTAAAAATTTAAAATTAATTTTTTACAATTTTTTTTTTAAAAAAAATACAAAGAAGAAATACGGAATACACATAAAATGCATTGCCATACAAAATTGATCTGCCCTGTCTCATGAACGTAGAGAATCCTAGTCTTGTGGGATCTAATGCGGTTCCTCGGGGCCTGTAAGACAGAGACAGGCCCTTCTCGTCTCCTCCCCTTTAGAGAAAAATATGGAATATCCAACGCCATCTGATTAGTTCCGATTATTATTGTTTTATTGTTTTAAAGTTTTAATTTGAATACATGCAGGGCTCTTTTTGTAGTGGGATCTCCCTTGCATATTAGGCGACACGCCCCCTAATGTAGCCAATCCTCCAAGAGCTTACAGAGCTCTTCCTACAGGGGCTACTGTAAGCTCTTGGAGGACTGGCTCCATTAGGGGTGTGTCTCCTGATATGCAAAGGAGTTCCTGCTACAAAAAGAGCCCTGAATATATGTCTTTATTGAAATGTCTTTATTAAATGTTGTGAAACACTTTGAGCCCCGTGTGGGGGAGGGTGGTCTACAAATCAAATAATTAACAAATAAATATATAAATACATGTGAGGCCACAGAGTCTGCCTCCAAAGCCACCACGTCCAACAAGGAAACTGATCTCTTGTGGTCTGGAGATCAGCTGTCATTCCAGGAGGAGCTGAGGTCCTACCAGCCTGAGTTCTTTTGATATGGCCAATAGCACATGGTATCCCAGAGGCAGGCTGCTTAGAGAGACAGCTTCCCTTTCTTTGCCTCAAAAGTTCTCTCAAATTATTATGATGAAAATGTGTAGACAAGTATCTTCTCCAGTGCATCAGAATAATAGGGCCTACCTATCTATTGATTTTATTATCATGAATAACTTAGAGAATCTGTCTGTCTGTTCATCCTTCTGTCCTTCTAGGTTATCAGTCCGTCCAAGATAATTAGGGAATTGGAGCATGTTCCCTATGAAGGAAGAAGAAGAAGAAGAGGAGGAGGAGGAGGAGGAGGAGATTGGATTTATACCCCGCCCTTTACTTGGAGTCTCAGAGCGGTTTATAAACTCCTTTCCCTTCCCCTCCCCACAACAGACACCCTGTGAGGTAGGTGGGGCTGAGAGAACTGACAGAAACTGCTCTTTTTCAAGAACAGGTGTGCCAGAGCTTGTGACTGACCCAAGGTCACATCAGCAGGTGCACGTGGAAGAGTTGGGAATCAAACCCAGTTCTCCCAGATTAGAGTCTGCACCCTTAACCACTACACAAAAGAAGAAGAAGTTGGATTTATATACTACCCTTCACTTGGAGTCTCCCCCCACAACAGACACCCTGTGAGGTACGTGGGGCTGAGAGAGAATCATAGAATGTTAGAGTTGGAAGGGACCTTGCAGGTCATCTAGTCCAACCCCCCGCACTCTGCAGGAGCATAGCCGAAAGATGGCCCTTCATACCTACAACATACCCAAAAGATGGTTGTCCAGCCTCCGCTTGAAAACGTCCAAGGAAAGAGCATCCACCACCTCCCGAGGCAGACTGTTCCACGGCTCAACCACTCTTATAGTTAGGAAGTTTCTCCTGATATCTAGCTGGTATCGACTCCCTCATAATTTCCACCCGTTAGATCTCATCTTGCAATCCGGAGCAAGAGAGAATAGATCTGCTCCATCTTTTACATGACAGCCCTTCAAATACTTGGAAGACTGCCATCATGTCCCCTCTAAGTCTTCTCTTTCCCAGGCTAAACATACCCAACTCTTTCAGCCTTTCCTCATAAGACTTGGATTCACACCGTCTCACCAACCTGGTTGCCCTCTTCTGGACACGCTCAAGCTTTCGGAGAATTGTTTGACAGCTCTGAGAAAACTGTGGCTTGCCCAAGGTCACTCAGCACCTGCAAGTGGAGGAATGGGGAATCAAACCCAGTTTTCCCAGATTACAGGCCATGCTCCTAACCACTACACCAAACTGGGTCTCTGAAGTGTCTGTGATTTTTCAGTTTAAAAAAGAGAAGTCTAGGGAGGACATGATAGAGGATTATAAAATTATGCATGGGATGGAGAGAACTGACAAAGATATTTCTTCTTCTCCTACTCAAGGGTATCATGAAGCTGATGGTCAGTAGGTTCAAGAGAGACAAAAGGAAATATTTCTTTGTGCAGAGAATGATTAAAATGTGGAATTTGTTGACAGAGGGTGTAGTGATGGCCACAGGCATAGGCAGGGGATTAGATAGATTTTTGGAGGGTAGGTCCCATGGTGACTCAAGGGAACCTCCACGTTCAGGGTCAGTAAGCCTCTGAACCCCAGGGCCAGGAGGCAACATTAGGAGAAGACCTTAGCCTCTATGCCCTGATGTTGGCCCTCCAGAGGAACTGGTTGGTCACTGAGAGACAGGCTACTGGACTAGGTGAACCATTGGTCTGATCCAGCAGGGCTCTTCTTACGTTCTTATGTCTGCCCATCCAACTCTCACAGCCACACATTACTACTGGGAATACCATTTCTTTGACCATATGGACTTTTGTTGGCAGGGTGATGTCTCTACTTTTTATCATGCTGTCTAGGTTTGCCATTGCTTTCCTCCCAAGGAGCAGGCGTCTTTTAATTTTATGGCTGCAGTCACCATTTGTAGTGATCTTGGATCCCAAGAACATGAGGTCTGTTACTGCTTCCATGACTTCTCCTTCTATTTGCCAAGGAGTGATGGGCCGGATGCCATGATCTTAGTTTTTTGATGTTGAGTTTCAAGCCAACTTTTGCACTCTCCCCTTTCACTCTGAGCAAGAGGCTCTTGAGGTCCTCTTCACTTTCTGCCATTAGAGTGGTATCGTCTGCATATCTGAGGTTGCTGATCTTTCCCCCAGCAATCTTAATTAATGTGAGTGCCGAAGAATAGATTCTTTTGAACTGTGGTGCTGGGGAAGACTCTTGAGAGTCCCTTGAACTGCAAGGAGATCAAATCATTCAATCCTAAAAGAAATCAATCCTGACTGTTCCCTGGAAGGCCAGATCCTGAAGTTGAAGCTCAAATACTTTGGCCACCAAATGAGAAGGGAGCACTCACTGGAGAACACCCTGATGCTGGGAAAGATTGAAGGTCAAAGAAGAAGGGGACGGCAAAGGTTGAGATGGTTAGACAGTGTCATCAATGCAAAGAACATGAAATTGAGCAAACTTCAGAGGACAGCGGAAGACAGGAGGGCCTGGCATGATCTGGCCCATAGGGTCATGAAGAGTCAGACTGGACTGTGCGACTGAACAACAACAACAAAAATAAACATACAATTGCCCCACACCAACTGAGCCATTATGAAAGAGACCTATCAAATAAATGTAATGTCCATCCAAAACATAAGATCATTCTTTAACAGACCTCCAGGGCAGGCATGGCCAACTAATCTCTAGCCCCCCTACCTATTTTTTTTCCCAAGCTGTACTCAAAATTTTGGTGAGTGGATCCTCGTAGTTCTTCCTACCCTGAGTTGGATAGTTTTCAGCTGTACTGAAAACAAATGTGTCTGGTTTGCTGGCTGTGGACCTGAAGAATTTTACCATTAGTGATGCCACAGACAGGAATTAGAGCAGGCCGGCGGCTCCGCCGGAGCTCTTGACCTGAACGAGGCTTGGAGAAAGCTGCAGCGAGAGTGGAGATTTACGAGACGACACGATAATATGGCCTGTAGGCTTTGCCGATGCTGCTGTTCTGGGTTCTTAATCACAGTGGAAGCCAGGCAGAGTTCTTTTTGGTAACACAGATTTCATGTCTCCTGCCTTCGGCCTTGGAATTAAAGAAAGAACACACACCTTGCTTGCAAAACCTCTACAATCTTTTGTGCAGTTCAGCGGTAGCTGGATCAAATAAATGCGACAAAGGCATCCATCTGTTTCATAATGGTTTTTCCACAGCCACATTGGGATGTTAATCTCCCTCTACACTGCCTGCCGCTTGCGCTTTCTTTGTTCATCAGGTTTTATGGTACCTTCTGCATAGATTTATGGCTGCTCAGGGGTGACTTCGCAGTCAGTACTGCATTGCCCTGGGATATCTGAATGTGGTTTTGCATTGCGCCTTTTCCTTTGCTTCCGATTTGTCGGGAACAATAATCAGACAACTTGACACAGCTTCATTGATCTCCGTCAGTTACCCCGCCCCTATTTTCCCCTCTGTATTTATCGCCTTGCCATGAATTACTTGGCTCTGTCGGATGCAATCCACCATCCAACGCATCTTCCATGCAGCTAATGATTGCTGGGGCAAGTACTGACACAGGAAAATCTGCATACCAATGCAAGCATTGAAAGCAAAATAGATGGCAAGCTGACATGGGATTTAATGGGTAGCTGATGCAGAAACCAGGATCTGAGGCAATGCAATGAAAACAGATATTCCAAGGCAAGGGGGAACCAGGTCAAGTGCTGAGAAAATGTGGAGCGAATGCCAGATGCAGAATGGACCAAAGATCCAAACATAAGAACAGAGAAGCCAATGCTGGATCAGGCCAATGGCCCATCCAGTCCAACACTCCATGTCACACAGTGGCCAAAATTACCAGGTGCCATCAGGAGGTCCAGCAGTGGGGCCAGGACACCAGAAGCCCTCCCACCATTGCCCCCTCCCAAGCACCAAGAATACAGAGCATCACTTGCCCCAGATTGAGAGTTCCTATCTATACCTTGTGGCTAATAGCCACTGGTGGACCTCTGCTCCATATGCTTACCTAATTCCCTCTTGAAGCCGTCCATGCTTGTAGCCACCACCATCTCCTGTGGCAGTGAATTCCATGTGTTTATCGCTCTTTGGGTGAAGAAGAACTTCCTTTTGTCTGTTCCAACCCGACTAAACCATCAATCCTGGCTTAATTTTGAGAAACCATGTGGCCTGGAAAGGTTACCTCTCCAACCTCCCGGCATGGGGCTAAAACATATATTCATTCATTTATTTATATCTGCATGATTTATTCTCACTACGACTCAATGTGGATTACCGAGGAGAACAAGTCAGTACAATCGACAGGGTGGAACATCCGATAGACAACGCAACAGGCGCTGACTTGTAGAAATCCGGAGGCAGCCTTTATTTACAAAATGTAAAATACCTTTCAGCCCTCACAAGAGAGCTGGTGTGGGGTTGTGGTTAAGAACAGTGGACTCTTATCTGGAGAACCGGGTTTGATTCCACACTTCTCCACAGCAAGCCTCTCTCAGAACTCTCTCAGTCCCACCTGCCTCACAAGGTGCCTGTTGTGGGGAGAGGCAGGGAAAGGTGATTATAAGCCCCTTTGAGACTCCTTAGAGAAGAGAAAAGCAGGGTATAATAACCCACTCCTCCTCCTCCTCCTCCTCCTCTCTGCCTGAGACTCTGGAGTGTCACAGCCAATCAGAGCAGGCGATACTGATGTTGCTGGACCAAGAGGCTGACTCAGCAGAAGGCAGCTTCAGTGATGAAGATTCTGATTTGCCTGAGAGGTGCTGCTCTGGAGTTAGGACTATAGAACTGTTTATCTATGAGCAGGGCTTTTTTTGTAGAAAAAGCCCAGCAGGAACTTGTTAGCATAATAGGCCACACCCAACAGCAGAAACTCATTAGCATATTAGGCCACACCGCTGACAGCACAGCTCATTAGCATATTAGGCCACACCCCCATGTTGCCAGGAGTGTGGTCATCCAGCCACACCCACCTTTTGCTTCTTATTCTGTTTACCTTGTTTGTTGTCAAAACCCAGGTCTTTTTTGTAGCAGGAACTCCTTTGCATGTTAGGCCACACACCCCTCATGTAGCCAGTTCTAATGAGTTTCTGCTGTTGGGTGTGGCCTATTATGCTAATTAGTTCCTGATGGGCGTGGCCAACCCAGGAGCCAGCCGGAACTCCGTTCCTGTGCATTCCCACCCCAAAATAGCCCTGTCTGTGAGGTAACAGGAAATAGGGATGCCAGCTTCCAGGTGGGACCTGGGGACCCCCCAGAATTACAGCTCATCTCCAGACTACAGAGATCAGTTCCCCTGGAGGAAAGGATGCTTTGAAGGGTGGACTCTATGGCACTGCGCCCCAATGAAGTCCCCGTCTTCCTCAGGCTCCATCCCCGAATCTCCAGAAGTTTCCAAACCTGGATCTGGCAGTCTTACCCCCCCATCTCCCACCAGTGGCCAGGAGACACCTGGCAAACCGACCAGGAAACCACGGAGTATGGTCAGATTAATCCTAATGAACAAAGTTACCTGGTGAGAAATGGAAGCCTACCTTTGTGGCAATCTACCTGAACCAAAGTGAGACACATAGCAGAGCCATTTTCCCCAGAATAAAAAAGAGAGAGAGAAAAAAGTTATTGTTCAGGCATCTTAGGTCTTTGTCTCTATTTATTGATGATTTATTTATCAAATTCATTTGCTGTCCGACAGGAACCCAAAGCTGCTGATGTCATTTCCTTCTCCTCCATTTTACACTCACAACAACCCTGTGAGGAAAGAGAGGCTGAGAGAGTGGGGCTGGCCCAAGGTCACCCGGGAAGCTTCCACAACACGATTGAGGATTCGAACCCGGGTCCCCCAGTCCAGCACTCTTTAACCACCATGCCACACTGCCTCTTTTAGGACTCCACTACAATGAGGAACCCTCAGAGTACTTAATCAAGAACCATTTCTTTCCCCAAACAGGATGGAAGTTCCCGAGAAAGGGAGACTACATTAATCCAATAGTAAAATGTGTGTTGCATTCCCCTTTTGTCTTCAGGTCATAAGAACATAAGAGAAGCCAATGTTGAATCAGGCCAATGGCCCATCTAGTCCAACACTCTGTCACACGGTGGCCAAAAATACCAGGTGCCATCAGGAGATCCAGCAGTGGGGCCAGGACACTAGAAGCCCTCCCACTGCTGCCCCCTCCAGCACCAAGAACAGAGTGCATCACCTGCCCCAGACTGAGAGTTCCTATCTATACCTTGTGGCTAATAGCCACTGATGGACCTCTGCTCCATATGTTTATCCAGGGCTCTTTTTGTAGCAGGAACTCCTTTGCATATTAGGTGACATCTCCCTAATGTAGCCAATCCTCCAAGAGCTTACAGAGCTCTTCTTACAGGAGCTACTGTAAGCTCTTGGAGGATTGGCTACATTAGGGGTGTGTCGCCTAATATGCAAAGGAGTTCCTGCTACAAAAAATGGCCTGTGTTTATCTAATTCCCTCTTGAAGCCGCCCATGCTTGTAGCTGCCACCACCTTCTGTGACAGTGAATTCCATATGTTCATCACTCTTTGGGTGAAGAAGTAGCCTGAGTCCTTGACGGGACTGAGAGCGCCGTCTGCTGCCTGAGAGGGGTTTCCTTGAGCTAAAACACAGTGCTGCAAAACTGCCGAGAAGCGGCCGTAAAGCACACCGTGGAAAACCTGGGCAGGGCGCAACAGAAGGGTCCCGGCAGTAAGAGCAATTGGAACTCGGACAGTTCCCTGAGATCAGCAGTGTTGCCAGCTCCAGGTTGGGAAATGCCTGGAGAGTTTGGAGGCGGAGCCTGAGGAGTTTGGGGGAGGGGAGGGGCTTCAGTGAGGTGTAACGCCGTAGACTCCACCTAGCCAGTTTGGTGAACTGGTTAGGAGCACAGACTCTAATTGGGTTTGATTCCCCACGCTTCCACATGCAGCTGCTGGTGTGACCTTGGGTCGGTCACAAGTTCTCTCTGAGCTGTTCTCTCAAGGGCAGTTCTCGAAAGAGCTCTCTCAGCCCCACCTCCCTCACAGGGTGTCTGCTGTGGGGAGGGGAAGGGAAAGGAGGCTGTGAACTGCTCTGAGACTCCTCCGGGTAGTGAAGGGCAGAGTATAAATCCAATCTCCTCCTCCTCCTCCTTCTGTGGCCTTTTCTCCAGGTGAAATGAACTCTGTTGCCTGGAGATCAATTATAATCCCAGGAGATCTCCAGCCAGCACCTGGAGGCTGGCAACCCCACTGAGTTGGGTCTGAGCATAGATGTGATGTGCTTTAGTCCTTTGGCCCTGATGCCACTGCTAGTGGGGAGCGCTTAACCTTATCTGCCAGCCAAGTTGTGCCACTGTGCAACGTGGCCACGTGGAGGAGGCCATGGCTACTCTGTGGAGATCTTTCTCCACTCCTCCTTGTTCTTCTCTTTATTTTTGGCTCCGGGCCGGTTGATGAGGCCGTCCCTCCCGAGCCATAGCGCTCGACAAGGTCAGACACCCCGACTGTGCAGCTTGCTCTTCGACTCGCAGTTGTTAAGAGACTCGAGGCTTGGGAGTCTTTAAAAAGGAAATAGAGGTTTTTAACAGTCTTGATTTCGCCCACTGCAGCACTTAGCAGACTGTCTGCTTACGGGGCATTTGGGATTACTGAACAAAGAGGCCGGGCAGAAGGGCTGCCAGTTCTAGGTTGGGAGATGCCTGGAGATTTGCGGGCAGAGCAGGCCCACAGCTACAGCGGGGCATCTCGGGGCCCGCCCCCCTGACTTACCGCCAAGGCCCCCCGACTGCCCATGCAGCCCAGGCACTTCTTTTGAGGGGTGCAGGAGTGTGTTTGGGGTGCCCCCTGACTTATTTAAAGGCCCCCCAAATTTAAAAAAATCCTGACTACGGGCCTGGGGCAGAGCCTGGGAAGGGCAAAGTTTGGGGAGGGAGCGCAGCCGGGAGGGGATGCCGCCAAGTCCACCCTCCAAAGCATCCCTTTTCTCCAGGGCAATTGATTTCTGTACGCTGCAGCTCAGTTGCAATTCTCCAGTTCCCACCTGGGAATTGGCAGCCCTGTCTTTGAGCCCCCTCTCATCTGAAATGTATTTATTTATTTAGTGTTTTTTTTTTTTTTTTAAGGCCGTCCTTCCCTGCAAGCAGGGCTCAGGGCGACTGACAACAGGAAAGGTATACAATAAATAAATTAAAAGTTTTTTTTTTTTAAACGATAAATGCACAGTGCATACTACACCAATAGGGTTACCAGCCTCCGGGTGGGGCCTTGGGGGTCTCCAGCTCCCTTGGAGAAAATGGCTGCTTTGAAGGGTGGACTCCGTGGCACTGTACTGTGCTGAGGCCCCTCCCCAAACCCCGCCCTCTCCCAGCTCCGCCCCCCAGAGTCTCCAGATATTTCCCAAACCAGACCTGGCAACCCTATACACCAATAATATGATTCAATCGTTCCAAGATGGTGGTTTATTATTTATTACTTATTTAGATTTCTACCCCGCCTTCCCCACGAATAAGAACGTTAAGAATGTAAGAGAAGCCAATGTTGGATCAGGCCAATGGCCCACCCAGTCCAACACTCTGTGTTATGTAGTGGCCACAAATACTAGGTGTCATCTGGAGATCCATCAGTGGGGGCCATTCAATCATCCAACAATGGTAAGAACAGGGCTTTTTTTTGTAGAAAAAGCCCAGCAGGAACTCATTAGCATATTAGGCCACACCCCTGACATCACAGCTCATTAGCATAGTAGGCCACACCCCCATGTTACCAGAAGTGTGGTCATCGAGCCACACCCACCCTTTGCTTCCTATTCTGTTTACCTTGTTCGTTGTCAAAACCCGGGGCTTTTTTTGGAGCAAGCACTCCTTTGCATGTTAGGCCACACACCCCTCATGTAGCCAGTCCTAATGAGTTTCTGCTGCTGGGTGTGGCCTATTATGCTAATGAGTTCCTGCTGGGCGTGGCCAACTCAGGAGCCAGCCGGAACTCCGTTCCTGTGCGTTCCTGCCCAGAAATAGCCCTGGGTAAGAATGTCAGTGTTCATATTTTCAGCCCCCTTCCCCAAGGGGAGGGCTTGCAGGGTGTAGCCTCTCTACAGGCCTGTTGCCTCTAGAGGCTCTTAGGGTTCAAGAAACACACAGACACAGTTCTCTGCCGCAAGCTCTCTCCACTGTCCAGTGGAGCAGCGTTTTATTTTCTCCCCATTTCCCCGCCCTTGCATATATGAGATCATAATAGAACAAACAAGATATCTCTCTACCAGCAAAGCTCACCCTCCCTATCCCTCCCTCCTGCACCTGCTTGCAATTAGCCAAGTTTCTGTTAACTTTGATATGTGATGTTGTTTGCTAGTACCTGTGTGTGAGAACCATCTTCTTATCTCTGTGAGGACAGGCTGACCTTCCAGGGTGTGCCACATAGAAGGAGAGGTCTGAGACCTATCTTGCCATCCCTACAGCAGGGACCGGAGGGTACGAGAGTGCCAGACTACACGCTGCCCCGTCGCTGTCCTCAACCGGATGCCGGGTGGAACATCTCTGCCTTACATGCCCTGCGGAAAGGTAACACATCCTGCAGGTCACGGATGTTTTCCAGCAGAGAGTTCCACCAGTTGGGGCCAGGGCTCAAAAAGCCCTGGTTCTGGTCAAGGACAGCCGGATCTCTTTCAGGCCAGGGAACCCCAGGAGGTTCACAATACAAGAACTCGTGGGCACTCCATGAAATTGCTGAGCAGTCGGGTTAGAACAGATAAAAGGAAGTGCTTCTTCACCCAAAGAGTGATTAACATATGGAATTCACTGCCACAGGAGGTGGTGGCAGCTACAAGCATGGACAGTTTCAAGAGGGAATTGGATAAACATATGGAGCAGAAGTCCATCAGTGGCTATTAGCCACAGGGTATAGATGGGAACTCTCAGTCTGGGGCAGGTGATGCACTCTGTTCTTGGTGCTGGAGGGGGCAGCAGTGGGAGGGCTTCTGGTGCCCTGGCCCCACTGCTGGACCTCCTGATGGCACCTGGTATATTTTGGCCGCTGTGTGACAGAGCGTTGGACTAGATGGGCCATTGGCCTGATTCAACATTGGCTTCTCTTATGTTAGGTTCTTGCTTCATGAATGTAGTGCTCATCTTAGGGCGTACTGGGAGAGGCAGTCCCTGACCGCTAAGGACTTTAAAGGTCCGAACCAACACCATGAATCTGATCCAGTGCTCACCCAGAAGCCAGTGCAGCTCACATAGCACAGGTTGGATATGTGCCATCCCGAGGGGGGCTCTGTATTTATAGAGGCCTCTGCCACTTTGGAAAAACTCCCCCATGGCTTCATTTCTATTCTGGTGTCCCAATTTTCACCTTTCAAAGATTTTTTTTTTTAATAAATATTCTTCCTAGTGTCAAGAACTCAAGCAGAGATGTTTCTGCTAATTGTCTCTTTCCCCCCTCCGGCTTTTGCCTCTGCCATCTGACAGAAATATCTCCCCTTTTTTTTTTCTTGATCTCTTCTAAAATCATGTAAAAGTTTACTTTTCTATAAAAACTTTGGGCAGTGATAAGTTATTGCTGTGCTGGAACGTCCAAGATGAGCCCTGCCCCTTCACTCTAGTGTCACAGCCTGCGTTTTCGTCAGCGAGGGAGAAGGCATTGCAGGTGGGACTCGACGCATTTTCATTTGTGAGGGAGGAGGTGGCGCAGGCAGTATTTGGTGAGGCGCAGTGCACCGTGGCTAAATTTAGACTTTAAAAATTAATTTAACAAGGATGCTAGGTTTTTTTTTGTGGGACATGGCTGTTAATTAAGGCGTCGGGACCTCGAGATTTCTCACTGTGGCTACAAGCCCACCTGCTAACCAAGAAAAACTTTAAAAACCAACTGTGGGGATTGTGCAAATGCAGATGACTTGGGATGGGTCCTTTTCAGCAGAGGCATAGGACTTGGGGGTCTCCATCGCGGTGGAGTGGAAGAAGAAGAAGAAGAAGAAGAAGAAGAAGAAGAAGAAGAAGAAGAAGAAGAAGAAGAAGAAGAGGAGGAGGAGGAGGAGGAGGAGGAGGAGGAGGAGGAGGAGGAGGAGGAGGAGAAAACTGGTTTTATACCCCACCTTTCACTTGGAGTCTCAGAGCAGCTTACAAACTCCTTTCCCTTCCCCTCCCCGCAACAGGCACCCTGTGAGGTAGGTGGGGCTGAGAGAACTCTCTTGAGAACTGCCCTGTCAAGGACAGCTCTGGCAGAACTAGGGCTTGCCCAAGGTCATCCAGCAGCTGCAAGTGGAGGAGTGGGGAATCAAACCCGGTTCTCCCAGGTTAGAGTCCATGCACTTAACTGTGCACTTAACCGCCCACTTAACACCAGGAAGGAGGAGTCGGATTTATACCCCGCCCTTCACTACCCAAAGGAGTCCCAGAGCAGTTTATTATTTATTTATTTATTTATTTATTTATTTATTTATTATTCGACTTTCTATCCCGCTCACCCCCTAAGGGCTCTGAGCGGCTTACATGTATATTAGGTCCAACATTCCTAGCCTAGGGCAAAATATGTGCAGGGGGAGGTGGATATCCTACCAGGCACCCATATTCTGTAGCAGGTCTTCTGTTGCGAGGGGGACAGTCCGGCGGTGACCTCTCTCCGGCACTGGTCTTTTGTTGTTATGAAGTTCCACCTTCCTGGCGCTTGCGAATCCACCTCCAGGCCGGATCCACTCCGCACTTTCTCGCATGCTTCGCAGCGGCCTATGTCCTCGTCAGGCTCCGGCTTGCTGCGTTGCTCCGCCTCTGCGCCTCGTCAGTCTGGGCTCCTTCTCACCTTGCCTCGCCAGCCGCCAGCTGCCATGTCTCCTCCACCGTCCATTGCCTCTGCCGTTCGTCGCTCTCCACCGTCGCTGCTACAGGGGCGGGTATCCCATTTATCTAATCACCCTTTAACGGGCTTTCGAACTGCTGGGTGGGCGGGAGCTGGGACAAGGGCCAGGAGCTCACCCTGACCGCGGCAGGATTCGAACAGCTGAAGCTGTTCGAACAGATGTTAAGGCAGGCATTCCTTTACTGCCTGTGCCACCGCTCCCAGTTTACAATCCCTTTCCCCTCCACTCTCCACAACAGACACCCTGTGAGGTAGGTGGGGCCAAGAGTACTCTCTTGAGAACTGCTCCTGAGAGAACAGCTCTGAGAGAACTCGTGACTGACCCAAGGTCACACCAGCAGCTGCATGTGGAGGAGTGGGGGATCAAACCCGGTTCTCCCAGATTAGAGTCCATCCTACTTACCACTACTCAAACTAGCTCTCAGGAGTTCCCCCCCCCTCAAGGATTTTGAGGTATCAAAATAGGTAGCCCACACAGACAGCTGTACCTCCATACTGGCCCTGCCCCAGCGTCTATATAGAGACAAGGGTGTACCTGCAGAGTTGAATGGAGTGGAATTCTTTTCATCCTCCACTTCACCTCATGGCCCTCCGTCACTTCAAGCATTTTTCTGCCCAGTCCGACTCTCTTTCAGGAACAGAGCACACCTCAGGGGAAAACAAATGGAGAGCACTAAAGGACACTGAGGGACGGAGCGAGTGCCCCGTTTTTGAGGCAAGCCATTTCATGTGTGAATTGGGGCAGACATGATTTTTTTTTTTTTAAAGTGTTCCTGGGTCTGTCACATCTGGTTTGTCCCTATAAGCATCTTACGCCGATGCCCTGGCGCTCAGGGGAGTTCCTACTGCCTCCTAAGCAAAATTCGAGACATTGATTTTAACCTAAAAGTCCCTCCAAAGCTCGGCCCTACATATCCTGGGTCTATCCCTCAGGACCTTTCACGACTGACCCAGAATGCTCTTTCAGCTGTACCTTTTTGACCCCTGTGAGCCAATTTTGTACTTCAGAGAGTGAATGGATGCTTTTGTGGTCTGGCTATTCCTTCTTACCTGGGGAGGTGTTATAAAACTCAAAGCTGATCCCTCGGCCCCCCCCCCCAATGCATTTGAACCGTGCCTTGTCAGAGCCGGTTTCGAATACATAGGTTTAAGGAAACATGGTTTAATTCAAATGACACACACTATTTAATGCCAATAATTTCTTCTCACTACATGTCATTGGCTTACGGAACTCACTGCCACAGGATATGGTGCTGGCCACCGGCTCAGACAGCTTTTAAAGAAATCAGACACATTCGTGAAGGGCAGCTACTAGGGCTGTTAACCTCAACAACCAAATAGCACCTCCAGGTTCAGAGGCAGTGTACCTGTAAGGGCCAGCCTAAATATGATGGTTTCCTCATAGCTGCAATGGGAATATTGCTGTCATTTTAAAGATATTTTAAAATGTTGCAAGTGCGGCTATTTTTGGGGACATGTGGCTCCATGGAAGGCCATGTGCGGAGAGATGGGAGGAGAAAACTAGAGGTCTGTGTTCGGTTTATCCAAACAACCTCCCCCCCAGCTGTTTTGGCAGTTGAGAGCCAGTTTGTTATAGTGGTTAGAAGAGGGGACTCTCATCTGGAGAACCAGGTTTGATTCCCCACTCCTCCACTTGCAGCTTGCTGACGTGCCCTTGGGTCAGTCATAATTTCTTTCACAGCTGTTCTCTCAAGGGCGGTTCTCACGAGAGCTCTCTCAGCCCCACCTACCTCACAAGGTGTCTTTTTTATTTTGTATTTTTTTGCATGTTACAATCAAACACATCCCTGTTCGCATACATCTTGTATACTCTGCCCTCCCTCCTCCCGCCTTCAGTTTATAGCTGTTTCTATGTCTTCGGCAATAGTCCTTTTCATAAATCCTCCTTCTGTCCTTCTTGCTTCCTCTGTTTTCTCTCGTCCTTCATGCTTTTCTTCTTTCTTTTTCTCTTCAATTTCGTGGCCGAAGGTTATTCCTGTCCTATGATCAGAGGTGGGGAGTTTTAGTATATCTTGGATGGTTATTTTTCTCACATATTATTTCATCTGTGCTTTCTTATTTTCTACCCCCCCCTTAACTACTTAACCTCTCTAGCCAGGGGCACAAACTTAAGATCTTGCACTGAACATCCGATCTTTGCCCTTCCATGACCCATTTCAAGTACAAATGCCACTTTTTCTTAATCTTCTCTATTTTTGCTTCCCATTGTTCTTCTTGGTTAAGAATGGTTATTATATCCGATTGAATGTATTCAAATAGATAATTCTGCCAATTTGCTACTGTCCATTTAGTTTTGTCTTTCCATCCAAATGCGATTACGGCTTTTCCCGCTAGCACCATTGCTTTAAATAAGTCCTGTCCTCCTTTTCCAATACCTTGTCAGGGTGTCTGTTGTGGGGAGGGGGAGGGAAAGGAGACTGTAAGCCGCTCTGAGACTCCTTCGGGTAGTGAAGGGCGGGGTATAAACCCAATCTCCTCCTCCTCCTCTTCTTTTTCTTCTTCTCTTGGAAAAGTGTGGGGTGGGTGAAGAACACTGAGTCGTGGTGCCAATACGGATCGGGTCCTCATGGCATATGAAAATGTCTTTGAAATGACGGCAACATCTTTGTGGCAGCTGTGAGGATATTGTCATGCTTAGTTTGTCCCTGCATGCCATTTATTGAGGGACAAACTTCAGTGAAGTCTCTTCTGAGAATTCCCAGCCTTATCTGGCTGGTTACTGCTGGGAACTGGATGCTTTTCAAGACTGACTTTTGAATTGATCTAGCAGGGCTGTTCTTCTGATTAGTTCTCCTCCACAAGAACCTTCGAATAGAGTGAACAGGCTGCTTCTGTACCTAAATAATACTTGACACCGGGGGCTTCTTGCTCGCTATCTCAATGTAGTCATTACGACAGCCCTAAAGGGTAGGCCAAACTTATCGAATGGGGGTGACTGAAACAAAGCGGCTTGCCTTGCACGAGACCCTAGTGCCATATTTTGGGATGTTTGGTTAATACAGCGGAGTTTTGCCCAGTCGTAGAAGCGTGATGCTGGGTGCAGCAAAGAAATCTCCCAAGAAGTATATTGCAAAAAAGGGTACACTTACACTTATTCGAGTAGATCCAATTCAGGTTCAGGTTGCAGAAAGGAAGAGAAAGAGAAGCCTAATCTAAAGAGTACGTTCCCTATCAACGATGGCCAGCATGTGTGTGGGAATGTGTGGGCATTCTATCTACAGGAGAGACCTGGAGAGGCATGTGTCTCCATGGATGGGGGCACCTTCTTTGGAGGCCCACCAAATTGGACCCCCTGGTCCAATCTTTTTAAAACTTGTTTTTTTTTTTAAGGAGAGGCACCAGCAGCTATGTTGCAAATTTGGCGCCTCTACCTAAACAAACAAACAAACAACAACAATAACAACAAAACAGCTCCTCCACAGCCCCAAATAATTTATCCATTATAGATCCCCATAGGGTATAATGGAGCGGGGGGGAGGATTGGGTTTCCTGAATATTTCCCAAATCAGAATACCATACTGGTGTTGGGATTTGGAAATATCTGGAAATACCAATATTTTTTCGGGTTCAATATACCCAAACCCCAAAAAATATTTGGGGGGTTTTGCATACCCCTTGACAAAACATTCAGGTTGCAGTTGAAAGGAAAGAGAGAGAAACCTAATCTAAAGAGTACTTTCCCTGCCACAACTTGCCATCATGTGTGTAGGAGTATGAGGGCCTCGTCTCTACAAGAGAGACCTGCAGAGACATGTGTCTCCATGGAAGGCCACGTAAGAGAGGGGGAGAGGACAAGGCAAGAGGACGGGCCAGAGGGCAAGTAACAGTTAGGCAGAGAGCCAGTTTGGTATAGTGGTTAAATGCATGGGCTCTAATCTGAGAGAACCGGGTTTGATTCCCCTCGCCTCCATTTGCAGCTGCTGGATGACCTTGGGCAAGCCGTAGTTCTGTCTGAGCTGTTCTCTCAAGGACAGTTCTGGAAAGAGCTCTCTCAGCCCCACTTACCTCACAGCATGTCTGTTGTGGGAAGGGGAAGGAGTTTGTAAGCCACTCTGAGACTCTGAGTGAAGGGCAAGGTATAAATCCAATCTCCTCCTCCTCCTGGTGAAAGCCAGTTTGGTGTAGTGGCTAAGTGCGTGGACTCTTATCTGGGAGAAACCGGGTTTGATTCCCCACTCCTCCACTTGCACCTGCTGATGTGACCTTGGGTCAGTCGCAAGCTCTGACACAGCTGTTCTCTCAAGGACAGTTCCTGTCAGAAGTTCTCTCAGCCCCACCTACCTCACAGGGTGTCTGTTGTGGGGAGGGGAAGGGGAAGGAGTTTGTAAGCTGCTCTGAGACGCCTTTGGGCAGTGAAGGGTGGGGTATAAATCCAATCACTCTTCTTCTTCTTCTTCTTCTTCTTCTTCTTCTTCTTCTTCTTCTTCTTCTTCTTCTTCTTCTTCTTCTTCTTCTTCTTCTTCTTCTTCTTCTTCTTCTTCTTCTTCTTCTTCTAAGACGAGAAGCACCCAATTCAAGGAGATTACATGTATACACACTTAATGTAGTGCCCCTCCAGTGTTCAAGCATGCTGAGCCATGGACCATTACATGAGGAAGATCTTGCGCCTTGCAGCATCGTGTTTCAACCAGCCCAAACGATGACGTTTACACTCTCCTCATGAGTTCCATCCCAAAGCAGCAATCTATGCAATGATTTTTTTTCCCCACAAAGACATTTTTTTTAAAAAAGCAGGCCTGCCAATGCTGACAGCGCAGATTCCTCATTTAGATTAAAAATATTTCTCCCCATGTCGACACCATCCCGCCCCACCAGCCAAAGAAGTCACGCCGCTGGAAATCGATCTCGGTGGCCTGCCAAGGCGATGCAAAAGGCATTTCACCAGACTGCTCACTGGAGGATTGGCTGACTAATGCTTAATTCACCCCCCCACCCCCACGCCCACGCCCACACGCTGACCAAAGACGTCTCCTCCCTGACTCCTCGCCCACGTTTGGCCCTTGCGAGACTACATTTTGTACCGGCAATAGATCCAGCCCTGTGCGGAAAGCAGGATCGTTCCCTGACTTTGAAACAGTGCTTACCTTTTTTCTCTGGCTGAAAGTTCTTACCATAACAGCCAGTTTGGTGTAGTGGTTAAGTGCGCGGACTCTAATCTGGGAGAACCGGGTTTGATTCCTCACTCCTCCACTTGCAGCTGCTGGATGACCTTGGGCACACCATAGTTCTGATAAGAGCTGTTCTTGAAAAAGAGCAGTTTCTGTCAGAGCTCTCTCAGCCCCACCTACCTCACGGGGTGTCTGTTGTGGGGAAGGGTAGGGAAAGGAGTTTGTAAGCTGCTCTGAGACACCTTTGGGTAGTGAAGGGCGGGGTATAAATCCAATCTCCTCCTCCTCCTCCTCCTCCTCCTCCTCCTCCTCTTCTTCTTCTTCTTCTTCTTCTTCTTCTTCTTCTTCTTCTTCTTCTTCTTCTTCTTCTTCTTCTTCTTCTTCTTCTTCTTCTTCTTCTTCTTCTTCTTCTTCTTCCCGGAATGTTCCAAATCGTCCCAGGTTAGCCTGATCTTGTCAGATCTCAGAAGCTAAACAGGGTCATCCTCAGTTAGTACTTGGAAGGGAGACCGCCAAGGCAGTCCAGGGTTGCTACGCAGAGGCAGTGAATGGCAGACCACCACTGAATGTTTCTTGCCTTGAAAATGTCGGTGTGAGTGATTTAGCTATGCCTGGACATTGAGCAGCACTACCTCACACTGATGGTGTCTAGGTGTCAACTCCTTCAATGGGATGTCGGTCTTTGTCTTAACTTGGGAGCTGCCCTGTGACCCATCCTTCTCCCTTTGTCCTCTGACTGTCACTTCACATGGCCTTCCATGGAAACACACACATGATGCCAGACAAGCTGACCATTTGTGATAGGGAAAGAGCCAGCTGGTGTAGTGGTTAGGAGTGTGTACTCTAATCTGGGGAGTCTGAGTTTGATTCCCTGTTAGCCAAAATGCTTGTCTACACATTAATCGGTTCACAGTTATATTGAGTTCTGGCCTATGTATACAGAGAAAGTCGTTTCGCCCAGAAAACTAGTTTCCCAAAAGAGAACGCTTGACAAGGTTTCTTTAGTAAAATCAAATATTCTCTTTACTGAATAATATATTTGTTTCATTCACAGGTGAACAATACAGATGCACTACACACATACACACAAGTTCCTTTAGATACAGTAGTAATGGAAAACAATATTGGGGTTTTAAACTAAAGGTATTCAGGAGGGGGAGCTGTGGTGGCTCAAATGGTTAAGACGCTGAACTGCAGGCTGCAGAAGGTCAGTAGTTCAGCAGTTCAAGATCTGTGAGTGCCGCATGACGGGGTGAGCTCCCGTCTCTAGTTCCAGCTCCTGCCAACCTAGCAGTTCGAAAGCAAGAAATTGCAAGTAGATCAATAGGAAACCACTTCAGTGGGAAGGTAACAGCGTTCCATGCACCTTGGTGTTTAGTCATGCCGGCCACATGACCACGGAAATGTCTTCGGACAGCGCTGGCTCTTCGGCTTTGAAACAGAGATGAGCACCGCAACCCTAGAGTCGGATTCGACTGGCTTTCGAGCAAGGGAACCTTTACCTTTACCTATTCAGGAGGGGAGTGCACATAATACTTATTTGTTTCCTGAAGCTCGACCTTCTCGGTGAAGAATACAAGAATTGTTTCTAACTAAGGTTACTTTTACTGCACACAGTTGGAACCAGCCAACACGTGTGAGGAATAAATGACTTGCTAGCTAGGTAGGTGTACACCAAGTCTGGGCGCGGAGGATGCACACTAACAAAAGGTGAACCTTACTTTTATCAGCTGTCTTGGGGGCTGGCATTAGGATCTTCCAGTCTGTCCCATCCCTATATCATTGGCTATAGGATGTGGGGTACCGTCCTACTAAGGTGGGGCAGTATTGAAAGTCTACACCTTTACTAAAGAGATCCTTTTGGTCCAAGGTGAGAAGATGGGTTGTCATGGAAACCTTAAGAATGCAGATGACTCTGGCTTGGTCCAAGTCACAAACAGGAAACAGTCTTAACACTTGCAAAATACCAAGCATCCTGTGGGTTATGTGTGGAATTCAGATTCCTCGATGGTAGACAGGTTGTCGTTTATAACATCTTTATAGCAGACCATAATGGAGATGCTTTCTTGTTCCCAGTGCCTGATGGGTAGATGTATGCATATGTGTGTGTGTGTGTGTCTTCATTAGCATGAACGTACCAACTGCAGGGCAACTTCCTAGTGCATGTGGTCACATCAAACAAAGCATACAGTTCTCCCAAACCAAAGACACTTGCAAGCACCATTCAGGTGTGTGTGCAGGTCAGAAAATAACAAATAAAAGCATTTTCAAAGTACATCTCCTAACATCCCCACTTCTCCACATGCAGCTGCTGATGTGAACTTGGGTCAGTTGCATGTTTTGTCAGAGCTGTTCTCTCAAGGGCAGTTCTCGAGAGAGCTCTCTCAGCACCACCTCCCTCACAGGGTGTCTGTTGTGAGGAGGGGAAGGGAAAGACATTGTAAACCACTGTGAGACTCCTTTCAGTAGTCAGTTTGGTGTAGTGTTTCGCCAGTTTGGGGTAGTGGTTAAGTGCACAGACTCTAATTTGGGAGAACCGGGTTTGATTCCCCACTCCTCCACTTGCAGCTGCTGGGTGACCTTGGGCAAGCCATAGTTCTGTCAGGGCTGTCCTTGAAAAAGAGCAGTTTCTCTCAGAGCTCCCTCAGCCCCACCTACCACACAGGCAATGCTCCCTCTAAGCCACGGAGTCCTGTGAGCAAAAATTCTACTTTGTGAGCTACTAGCATGAAAGTTGTGAGTGAGCGATTTGGCTACTGCAGAAATTAGTTTGTTCTGGAGCCTGCCTTCCTGAGCCAAGACAAAAATGAGTGAGCTGGAGGCTAAGAAACTGTGAGCTAGCCCACACTAACTCAGCTTAGAGGGAACACTGCTCACAGGGTGTCTGTTGTGGGGAGGGGAAGGGAAAGGAGTTTGTAAACCACTCTGAGACTCCAAGGGAAGGGCGGGGTATAAATCCAATCTCCTCCTCCTCCTCCTCCTCCTCCTCTTCTTCTTGTAGTGAAGGGTGGAGTATAAATCCAATCTCCTCCTCCTCCTCTTCTTCTTGTAGTGAAGGGTGGAGTATAAATCCAATCTCCTCCTCCTCCTCTTCTTCTTGTAGTGAAGGGTGGAGTATAAATCCAATCTCCTCTTCTTCTTCCTCCTCTCCTCCTCCTCCTCTTTCTTCTCTCTCTCTTCTTTTGACTGAAACCTAAATAGGAACTGGATCTATTTGAATAAATGTGAGTTGACCTTTTCTTGCAATATACTGCTTGGAAGTGTTATTTACTGAGCTCAGTACCACGCTTTTACAACTGGGCAAACTCTGCTGTATCAACCAAATATCCCAATAGAAAATCCTACGGTAGTCACCTTAAGCTGGCTGCAACTTGAAGCCACTTGAGACACACACTATTTCTCTATGAATGATGAGAAATTTCTCTTGCACCGTTCTCTGGGCATGCCAGCCACCATTCTAACATCCCTTGGTGACCCAAGCATGGATACAGTATTTGAACAGGGCACATCTACAGCTGGTGTGGTGGTCAAAGAATCAGGCTAGGATCGGGGAAACCCGTGGTTCGAATCCCCCCACTCTGGTGCAAAAGCCTGCTGGGTGGCCATGGGTCTGTCACATGCTCTCAGCCCAATCTGCCCCACTCAGAGGTTGTGAGTATAAAATGGAGAAGAGGAGGAGGAGGTCAGCTGCGTTGGATCCCCAAAAGTGGGGTTTAAATGAAGCAGCCGAATAAATAAATGTGCATAACTCAGTGCACCTTTACCTGGATGGCCCCGGCCGGCCCAATCTTGTCAAAGCTCGGCTGCTAAATCGGGTCGGCTCTGGTTAGTAGTACTTGTGTGGGAGACCACCGAGGAAGCCCCGGGTTGCTACACAGAGGCAGTGAATGGGGGGTGACGCTCTGTCTTCTTGGTGCTGGGGGGCAACAGTGGGAGGGCTTCTGGAGTGCTGGCCCCACTGGTGGACCTCCTGATGGCACCTGGTATTTGTGGCCACTGTATGACTGTTATGTTTTGAGACTAAGCCTCTCCTCTAGCTGTACCTAGAACGGGCTGAGCTTGCATCTGGAGAACAATAGCTCACCTGGATCCAGGAACTAACTCTATAGATAAGCAGTGTAATGTAAATAGCCTATCACCGGGAGTGGGTCTTTGTTTGGTGTAGTGGTTTGGTGTAGTGGTTAAGTATGCGGACTCTAATCTGGGAGAACTGGGTTTGATTCCCCACTCCTCCACTTGCACCTGCTGGATGACCTTGGGCAAGCCATAGTTCTGACACAGCTGTTCTTGAAAAAAGAGCAGTTTCTGTCAAGAGCTCTCTCAGCCCTGCCTACCTCACAGGGTGTCTGTTGTGGGGAGGGGAAGGGAAAGGAGTTTGTAAGCCGCTCTGAGACACCTTTGGGAAGTGAAGGGCAGGGTATAAATCCACTCTCTTCTTCTTCTTCTTCTTCTTCTTCTTCTTCTTCTTCTTCTTCTTCTTCTTCTTCTTCTTCTTCTTCTTCTTCTTCTTCTTCTGCTTCTTCTTCTTCTTCTTCTTCTCCTTCTCCTCCTTCTCCTTCTCCTTCTCCTTCTCCTTCTCCTTCTCCTTCTCCTTCTCCTTCTCCTTCTCCTTCTCCTTCTCCTTCTCCTCCTTCTCCTCCTCCTTCTCCTTCTCCTCCTCCTCCTTCTTCTTCTTCTTCAGTGTGGTATTTTGCATGCTTATAAGCAGGGCTCCTGCCCTGCTGGCTTGTAGTTTGCTGAAATCACTAAATAAACTAGAGCTGATCACTGCAATGCATCCAGAACCCAGTATTTAACAGTGACCCAGAGTGCTGGACTGAAGGGGCCATTGGCCCCATCTAACATGACTTCTCTTATTTTCTTATGCCTGGGGCAGTGATGCTCTGTATTCTTGGTGCTTGGGGGGGGGCACAGTGGGAGGGCTTCTGGAGTTTTGCCCCCCCCCCCGGTGTCCATCTGGAAGCCGCACATGGTCTTGCACTGCCCATGGCCCATTTTAAGATCACAGCGGTCATATTCTGCTCAGGATGTGAACTGCTCTGCTCAGTGGGGGGAGGGGGGAATTAGAGGGACCATTGATAGCCACCCTGGTCATTTTGTTTTGTGCCCTGTGCACCCCCTAGTGGTGGGTGACATGCTACACCGTGTGGTGACCAACAAAGGAACAGCAAGGGCTGCCCGTGGGATGAAGAGGAGAGCCCTGAAGAAGGGCGGTCTCTATGGTAACACGTTCCTGCTGAGCTTCTTCCCCTTCTCGAATCCTGTCCTCCTTAGATTCTACCCCCTCCCCCAAAAATCTCCAGGCATTTCCCCAAATAGACCAGGTGACCCTACACAGCAAGTTAATCAGACCCGGGCTCCTGCCGTTCTTAACGGGTCCTTTTCTTTTTTAAAAGTGTTCCGTGGCTAAATTACATTCTGTTTGCAAAATGCTCTTATCCTTTTCATCAGCGTGATCTACAACATGGTGTGCTGATGAGATGGATAAGCTCGCAGCTGTCTTCACATCTCGTATTACAGCGGCGGCACTAACAGGGTCGAAGGCAGAAACCCTGGGAGGCCCAATTCTGATTTCATTTCAGACTCTTTATGAACATAAGAAGAGCCCTGCTGGATCAGACCAGTGGCCCATCTAGTCCAGCATCCTGTCTCACACTGTGGCCAGCCATTTCCTCTGGAGAGCCAGCGAGGCGGAGGCCTGTCCCTGATCAGAACATCAGAAGAGCCCTGCTGGATCAGGCCAGTGGTCCATCTAGTCCAGCATCCTGTTTCACACTGTGGCCAACCATTTCCTCTGGAGAGCCAGCAACAGGCAGAGAGGCCAAGACCTGCCCCTGATCAGAACATCAGAAGAGCCCTGCTGGATCAGATTAGTGGTCCATCTAGTCCAGCATCCTGTCTCACACTGTGGCCAACCAGTTCCTCTGGAGAGCCAACAATAGGGCAGAGAGGCAAGGCCTGCCCCTGATCAGAACATCAGAAGAGCCCTGCTGGATCAGACCAGTGGTCTATCTAGTCCAGCATCCTGTCTCACACTGTGGCCAACCAGTTCCTCTGGAGAGCCAACAACAGGGCAGAGAGACTGAGGCCTGCCCCTGATCAGAACATCGGAAGAGCCCTGCTGGATCAGGCCGGTGGTCCATCTAGTCCAGCATCCTGTGTCTCACTCTGTGGCCAACCAGTTCCTCTGGAGAGCCAACAATAGGGCAGAGAGGCTGAGACCTGCCCCTGATCAGAACATCGGAAGAGCCCTGCTGGATCAGGCCAGTGGTCCATCTAGTCCAGCATCCTGTGTCTCACTCTGTGGCCAACCAGTTCCTCTGGAGAGCCAACAATAGGGCAGAGAGGCTGAGACCTGCCCCTGATCAGAACATCGGAAGAGCCCTGCTGGATCAGACCAGTGGTCCATCTAGTCCAGCATCCTGTGTCTCACACTGTGGTTAACCAGTTCCTCTGGAGAGCCAACGACAGGGCAGAGAGGCTGAGGCCTGCCCCTGATCAGAACATCAGAAGAGCCCTGCTGGATCAGACCAGTGGTCCATCTAGTCCAGCATCCTGTCTCACACAGTCACCAACCAGTTCCTCTGGAGAGCCAACAACAGGACAGAGAGGCTGAGGCCTTCCCCTGCCGTTGCCCCCTGGCTCTGGGATTGAGAGGTTTAGTACCTCTGAACGTGAAGGTTCCCCTCAGTCACCATGGTAAGTCGCCATGGATAGACTTCTCCTGCATTAATCCATCTAATCCTCCTTTCAAGCTGTTTTTTCCTGTGGCTGTCACGACATCCTCTGGCAGCGAATGCCACATCTTAATCACTCTTGGTGTAAAGAAGGATGGCTTTAATTATTTTGTGCACCTCACGGGATCGCTGCCTGGAGGTATTTTTAAAGTGAAACACACACTTCGAACTTGAGAGGATGGCGGGAGGCATTCAGGCAGTTGTTCTGTTGGCATAAAAGAAAGAGGAGGTTCCTTTTGACCACTATCGAGGTTAAGCAGGGGGCCACAGGACCTGCTGAGCTGCCAACTCTAGGCTGGGCTATTCCGGAAGATTTAGGGGAAGCCGCTGGGGATGGTGGGGTCTGGGGAAGAGAGGGAGCTCGGTGGGATGTACGGTCCACCCTCCACAGAAGCCATTTTCTCCAGGGCACCTGATCTCTGTAGTCTGGCGACCAATTTTAACTCTGGGAGATCTCCAGGCCCCACCTGGAGGTTGGGAACTAGACTTGCACACAGAAGCCTATGGGGGGTTCCACGCAGAGGGGACGTCAGAGAAACTGAGCAGAAAACAGTTGGCTGGATTCAACCCAGTGCCTGTTTTGTATTTATGGTTTTCTTTAAAATGATGTGAAGAACGGCACGGAGCTGATATAAAGCCCACAGCTCAGGGGGAGCATCTGCGGTTTTGATGAAGAAGAAGAAGAGGAGGAGGAGGAGGAGGAGGAGATTGGATTTATACCTCGTCCTTCACTCGGAGTCTCAGAGCGGCTTTCAAACTCCTTTCCCTTCCCCCTCCCCGCAACAGACACCCTGTGAGGCAGGTGGGGCTGAGAGAGCTCTTTCCAGAACTGCTCTTTCCAGGACAGCTCTGACAGAACTACGGCTTGCCCAAGGTCATCCAGCAGCTGCAAGTGGAGGAGTGGGGAATCAAACCCGCTTCTCCCAGATTAGAGTCCGCACACTTAACCACTTTTGTTACTGTCCATGTATAAGGGTCAAGAAGCAACAGTTAGAACCGGATATGGAACAACTGATTGGTTTAGCATAGGGAAAGGAGTATGGCAAGGATGTATATTGTCACCTTGCTTATTTAACTTATATGCAGAGTACATCATGTGAAATGCTGGCCTGTATGAATCACAAGCCGGAGTTAAGATTGCTGGGGAAAAGATCAATAACTTCAGATATGCAGACGATACCACTCTGATGGCAGAAAGTGAAGAGGACCTAAAGAGCCTCTTGCTCAGGGTCAAAGAGAAGAGTGCAAAAGTGGGCTTGAAGCTCAACATCAAAAAAACTAAGATCATGGCATCTGGCCCCATCACTCCTTGGCAAATAGAAGGGGAAGTCATAGAAGTAGTGACAGACTTCACGTTCCTAGGATCCCAGATCACTGCAGATGGTGACTGCAGCCATGAAATTAAAAGACGCCTGCTCCTTGGGAGGAAAGCGATGGCAAACCTAAACAGCATGATAAAAAGCAGAGACATCACCCTGCCAACAAAAGTCCGCATGGTCAAAGCAATGGTATTCCCCGTAGTAATGTATGGCTGCGAGAGTTGGACTATAAGGAAAGCCGAGCGCCAAAGAATAGATTCTTTTGAACTATGGTGCTGGAGAAGACTCTTGAGAGTCCCTTGGACTGCGAGGAGATCAAATCAGTCAATCCTAAAAGAAATCAACCCTGACTGTTCCCTGGAAGGCCAGATCCTGAAGCTGAAGCTCAAATACTTTGGCCATCAAATGAGAAGGGAGCATTCACTGGAGAAGACCCTGATGCTGGGAAAGATTGAAGGTCAAAGAAGAAGGGGGCGGCAAAGGATGAGATGGTTAGACAGTGTCATCGATGCAACGAACATGAAATTGAGCAAACTTCAGAAGACAGCGGAAGACAGGGGGGCCTGGCGTAAACTGGTCCATGGGGTCGCGAAGAGTCAGACTCGACTGCGCGACTGAACAACAACAACAACAACTTAACCACTACACCCAACTTTAAGATGAAGGTCCCAGGTTCAGTCCTCAACCTCTCCATTTAAAAGGCGGAGGATCTGGAAAAGATCTCTGGATGGGGAGCATGAAGCGTTGCTGAAATCTGACTCAACAAAACCAGTTTCGATGAGCCTACTGATATGAGTCAGGTTCGTATACTGAAAATGTCTAAATACGATTTTAAAACTCGTCACTCACAACAGAGGCTCTGGGCTCAGGATGAATACGTACTCCCCTGTGTAGTTAGCACGATGCAGGGCCGTATAAGCCCGCCCTCATATCTGTTGAAAGAAAGTTGTCGGGGGATTTTTTTGCCCCCCCCCCGCATCACCATGGACACTGGTAATTAAACCATGTCTCTGAATACTGCACAATGTCAGTGTTTAACTCAGCCAGCCTCTGAAGAGTCAATGCAAGCAAGAATCCAACACTCTACTGTACAGCTCATGGCCACTGTGTGCCATTAGACACACATACATGGGAAGAAGAAGAAGAAGAAGAAGAAAAAGAAGAAGAAGAAGAAGAAGAAGAAGAAGAAGAAGAAGAAGAAGAAGAAGAAGAAGAAGAACTCTCTCAAGGACTGCCCTTGAGAGAACAGCTCTGAAAGAACTTGTGACTGAACCAAGGTCACATCAGCAGCTGCAAGTGGAGGAGTGGGGAAGCAAACCCAGTTCTCCTGGATTAGAGTCCACGTTCCTAAGCCGTACACCAAACTGGCTCTCAGAGGTGTCAGAAAAAGTGACTGCATTGCAAGATGTTTCCATGTTCTTCAACTAAATTCATCTAAATCCAAAACTCTCCCCTTGGGACTGCCTCTCGTTATCCAGAGAACTTTCTAATGCGGGGAATGTTCTAATTGCCAGCATCTGTATTGGACAAAGATATGGAGCAGCTGAATTAGAGCAGGGGAGAAAGGAACGTGAAATCTAGCTCTTCAACGACAGACCAACACACCCTCCCTCTGAAATTCTCGGTCTAGACCACTGTCTGAATAACAGAGCAGCCTCTGCTGAGCCAGTGTGGTGTATCGGTTAGAGTGTCGGGAATAGGATCTGGGAAACCCAGGTTCAAGTCCCCACTCTGCCATGGAAGCTTGCTGGGTGACTTTGGGCTAGTCACGTATTCTCAGCCCACCTCACAGGGTTGTTGTGAGAAGGATAAAGTGGAGGGAAGGAGAATGAGGTCAGCCATTTTGGAAGAAAGGTGGGGTTATAAATGAGCCAGTTTGGTGTAGGGGTTAAGTGCATGGACCGGGTTGGATACCCCACGCCTCCACTTGCAGCTGCTGGTGTGACCTTGGGTCAGCCAAAAGTTCTCTCAGAGCTGTTCTTGCAAGGGCAGTTCTCCCAGAGCTCTCTCAGCCCCACCTACCTCGCAGGGTGTCTGCTGTGGGGAGGGGAAGGGGAAGGAGTTCGTAAGCCGCTCTGAGACTCTGAGTGAAAGGCGGGGTGTAAATCCAATCTCCTCTCTCCTCCTCCTCCTCTTCTTTAAAAGAAAATCAGTTGTCTGTCCTCGATCCAGACAGTGAAAGAAGGGAGGGGCTGCAACTCAGTGGCAGAACATCTGCTTGGCATGCAGAAGGTCCCTGGTTCAAACTCTGCCATCTCCAGTTAAAAGATCTGGCAGTAGGTGGAGAGCCGCTACCAGTCAAAGGAGAAAATACTGACTGTGATGGATGATTCTGTGAACTTAGGCAGATCCTGAGAAGGAGGCCTCAGTGCTTAGTTCTCATGGCCCTTTCTTACATGCCCAGGGAAACATCGATCACCACTTTGGAGTCAGGAAGTGATTTTTCTCCAGGCCAGTTTGGCGGGGGATCCTGTAGATTTTTTTGCCTTCTTCTAGGTATGGAAGAGGGGTCACTCGGGTGTGGAGGGGGAGGTAGTTGTGAAGTTCCTGCGTTGTGCAGGGGGTTGGAGTAGATGACCCTGGAAATTCCTTCCAACTATGATGCTATGATTCTAAGGGTTTGATTCAGTATTAAGCAGCTTCATGTACATGTTCATATGTGTGTGACCAAAGGGCTGAATGTGTTTAGTTTAGTCTTGTGTTTTTTTAACAAATATTTCCGATGATTTCCAAACACTGTCATTTTCCTTTTTCAAGGACACAGTAGGCAAGCTTTGTAGATAGATAGATAGATAGACAGATAGATAGATAGATAGATAGATAGATAGATAGATAGATAGATAGATGATAGATAGATGATAGATAGATGATAGATAGATAGATAGATAGATAGATAGATAGATAGATAGATAGATAGATAGATGATAGATAGATAGATAGATAGATAGATAGATAGATAGATAGATAGATAGACAGACAGACAGACAGACAGACAGACAGACAGACAGACAGGTGCAGGGCTATTTTTGGGCAGGAGCGCACAGGAACGGAGTTCCGGCTGGCTCCCGAGTTGGCCATGCCCAGCAGGAATTCATTAGCATAATAGGCCACACCCAACAGCCGAATCTCATTAGGATTGGCTACATTAAGGGCGTGTGGCCTAACATGCAAAGGAGTCCCTGTTACAAAAAGAAAGCCCTGGGTTTTGACAAAAAATAAGGTAAACAGAATAAGAAGCAAAAGGTGGGTGTGGCTGGACGCCCACACTTCTGGTAACATGGGGGTGTGGCCTGATATGCTAATGAACTGTGCTGTCTGGGGTGTGGCCTAATAGGCTAATGATTTTCTGCTGGGCTTTTTCTACAAAAAAAGCCCTGGATAGATGATAGATAGATAGATAGATAGATAGATAGATAGATAGATAGATAGATAGATAGATAGATAGATAGATAGATAGACAGACAGACAGACAGACAGACAGACAGACAGACAGACAGACAGACAGACAGACAGACAGACAGACAGACAGATAGATAGATAGATAGATAGATAGATAGATAGATAGATAGATAGATATTGATAAGTCCATTGGAAACCAGACTATTTAATTATGCCACTTTATCTCACCTTTCTTCCAGGGAGTTCACAGTGGAGTCTGTACGTAGACACCCCCCATTTTACCTCATTTGTGATATAGGTTACAGTGAGAGAGAATACCTAGTCTTTGGTCACCCTCTATGCATCGTGGCTGAGTGGAATTTGAATCCACTTCTCCCCAGTCCTATCAGAGACCATTAAGGTTGCCAGCCCAGTATGCTTATAAGAAAAGAACAAATTGACACGATAAAAGGTAAACCTGCTCCAGCATCTTGCTTCCTGGAGGCCGCAAACAGAGCCCAACGGCAGTGACCCTCCCTCGCTCTTTCTCCAAAGCCAGTGGTAGTCAAAGGTATGTTGCCCTGGAACATGGAGGTTCCATTTAGCGAGGAATACACATCCTCCATTGCCCTTCCTTTCTCTGTGTGAGCCAGTAACGGTCCCGGAGACATGTTTTGCCTGTCACAGCTACGAAGTGTGGCATCTGGGCTGTTCATTTCGACGCTGCCTCCCTCCTCCCGAGTGCGAAAATGTAAGGATGTGTCCTTGGTGTTTGTAAACATATGGGACTGTTAACAGCTGAACGTGCATAATGCAGGTCAGTGCATTAATTCCGATGTGTAATTGCCGCTTCCCGAAAGCGGCGCGATTGGGGGCGGGGTACCACAACAGAGGCATCTGTGTGTGAATCGAGGAGGCGGACTTCGCGTAACGCCAGCCGACGATGTTGTTGAACCGCATCTCTGGGGACTGCGGTTTCCCCCCGGGCTGCTGAACTGAGATATCTCAGAGCAATTATATAATAATTGTTCCTCTGGAGACACGGCAGAGGGCTCTGGCTTCCTTCCGCGCACCGGGGATTAGGGGGGTTATTTCAGGTAACAGGTGAAAAGCAAATTACCGGGATGTATCTCCACGGCACGCAGTCCGACCAGGAATTGTCTACGGGGGCTAGATCAAGGTGGGTAGCCGCGTGAGTCTGTCTGCAGCAGTAGGAAAGAGCGAGAGGCATTTGACGTAAGGTTACTTGAGGATTCCTGTACAAAAACACTGCTTTGTTATGTCAGCGCAGGCCCGTAGCTACAGTGGGGCATTCGGGGCCTGGCCCCCCGACTTCCTGCCAAGGCCCCCCAACTTCCACTGAGCCCTCACCCCCTTGGCTCTCTGGGCCACCTGGAGGACTACCAACTCTCTGAGCCACCCAGTGGACTCCCCACTGCCTCCCCTTCCCCAAACGTGGATTGCTTCCCAGTGTAGACAGGCAGAGTACAAACGCTGCGAAGGTGAGTTTTGCAAATTTATTATTTTATTTTGTGACGTCAGTGTCCCCTGACTTATTTAAAGGCCCCCTGAATTATAAAATCCTGGCTACGGGCCTGTGTCAGTGTAGGATGGAGACGAAAAAATAGAGTACAGCCCACAATGTTCTGTTTTCTTTTACATATATGCATTTTTTTATATTTTTATATGTGCGTGTGTGCACCTGGAAGTCATGGTGACCTCTGGTGACTGACCCCTACTGGGGGCCTGCAGGATATCCAGAGAGGTGGCTGAATAAAGCCTGCCCCTGCCTCCCAACTGTTGGTATTCCAATTAGGTCTCCTATCCGAGTTCTTCCCAGAGTCGACCCTGCTTAGCTTCAGAGATCTGACGAGATCGGACTTGCCTGGGCTATCCCAGACAGGGCCATATGTACGTTGTGAAGCTGACAGGTTTAGATGCTCCCAAGGCTGGCCCAATCTCACCAGATCTCAGAAGCTAAACAGGATCAGGCCTGCTTAGGACTTGGGTGAGAGACCACCAAGGAAGACCAGGGCAGGTATGCATGGGCAGACAATGGCACATGACCTCTGCTTGTCTGTTGCTGTGAAAACCCATGAGGGTTGTGACATCAGGGCACTTTCTACCACCCCCTCAGCTGTGGTATATTGTTTGCAAATCACAGGGCTCACTGTAGACAGTTCTCCCTCGCACCCATTCACCCTTTGTGTAGAAAAGTGAAACTGTGTGATTCGAGGGGATGTGTCTCAGTGATAGAATGCATCAGATACAGAAAGTCCCAGGTTGGATACCCACCACCTGCAGTGAAAGAATCTCAGGAAGCAGATGGTGAGAAGGACCCGACCCTGCTTGAGACCCTGCCACTAAGACGTCCAGTTTCATAGAATCATAGAGTTGGAAGGGTCCATAGAGACCCTGGTGTCGTGGTTAAGAGTGGTGGATTCTAATCTGGGGGGACCGAGTTTGATTCTCCACTCCTCCACATGCAGCTGCTGGTGTGATCTTGGGTCAGTCACAAGTTCTTTCAGAGCTGTTCTCTCACGAGCAGTTCTCGAGAGAGTTCTCTCAGCCCCTCCTATCTCACAGGGTGTCTGTTGTAGGGAGGGGAAGGGAAAGGAGATTCCTGCTGGATGTGGCCAACTTGGGAGCCAGCCGGAACTTTGTTCCTGTGCGTTCCTGCCCCCAAAATAGCCCTGATCTTAATTAGTGTCACCAGTGACACATTCCTACACTTAAGGAGCTATTCTAGTTCTAGTTCCTTCATGGCTGCCCTTCCCAGTCTCCTTAGGGGTTGGCTCTGAAGGTGGGATAATGTAGATAGAACTTTGAAGGAAGGTGGTAGTGGGGAACAGAGCCCCAATGATTTCCATTGACTTTCACAGCCAGTTTGGTGTAGTGGTTAAGTGCGCGGACTCTAATCTGGGAGAGCCAGGTTTGAATCCCCACTCCTCCACCTGCAGCTGCCGGATGACCTGGGGCAAGCCATTGTTCTGTCAGGGCTGTTCTCTCAAGGGCAGTTCTGCAAAGAGCTCTCTCAGCCCCACCTACCTCACAGGGTGTCTGTTGTGGGGAGAGGAAGGGAAGGAGATTGTAAGCTGCCCTGCAACACTGAGTGAAGGGTGGAGTATAAACCCAATCTGTTCTTCTTCTCTTGCACGAGGTCAGTAGTATCAGGGTGCTGGGAAATTAATGATGCAAATTTCTTTCGCAAGCATTGTCTGCAAACTTCCACTGGTGGGAAGAACAATATAATTATACAGTGCCAACTGGTACTTGTGCATTGTTGCCTTGAGAAGCAGTTAAAAAAACCACCAGGGGAAAACAAAACCCTTAAAGAGACGTCCCCATCTGTCTGCTTAGTCAATTTGTATGTACATTTTCTATGGCTTGCCAAATAAATACTTTAGAAAGACATCAGATAATGTTTCCCCACAGTGCCATAGCTCAAATGGCTAAAGAAAGCTCTTGCCACTAGGACGAGAATGTGGGAAATTAATATATAACACACACACACATATAAGTTGACCTTGGGGTTGCATGAAAACAGGAAGCTGGCTCATGCATGGGGTGGAGAAAGTTAACGGAAATATATTTTTTTCTCTCTCTCCCAAAAGTCTAGAACTCGAGGGGCATCCAATGAAGCTGATGGGCAGTAGGTTCAGGTCAGACAAAAGGAAATACTGCTTTACATAAAGAGCAATTTAAAATGTGGAATTCACTGCCAGAGGATGTCGTGATGGCCACAGGAATAAACATCTTTAAGAGGGGATTAGATCGATTCATGGACGATATCAATGGCTACTCGCCCTGGTGATGATTAAGGGAGGAACTGGTTGGTGACTGTGTGAATTGGTAACATCAAAATAACTGTCAAACACAAAGCGCTTAGACAATTTGTATATGCTATTATAACTTTAAAACATTAACAACACAAAATATACAATATTGTGTGGTTTCAGATGATCGTCCAGAATTTAACAGGACCAACAAGGAGACGGTGAACTCCGGAATGCTTTTCCCATTTCGACTACAAAACTTGGTCTTCTTCTGACCAAGATGAATCTTGTAGACTACTTTGGACTTCAATAATATGGCAACATTGTCACAGCAGTGCACAAACTTGATCACATTTTCAGACTGGATTTCATGTTCTAGAGCAAATTCTTTACAAACTTAACAGGTTCTATTGCTGGACCTCCAGAGGAACTGGCTGGCCACTACGTGAGACAGAATGCTGGACTACATGGTCCACTGGTCTGATCCAGCAGGGCTCTTCTGGTATTCTTAGCAGGGGATGGCCTTGGCCTCTCTGCCCTGTTGTTGTCTGTCCAGAGGAACTGGCTGGATTGGATTTATACCCCACCCTTCACTCGGAGTCTCAGAGCGGCTTACAAACTTCTTTCCCTTCTCCCCCCCACAAAACACACCCTGTGAGGTAGGTGAGGCTGAGAGAGCTCTTTCCAGAACTGTCCTTGAGAGAACAGCTCTGACAGAACAATGGCTTGCCCCAGGTCATCCAGCAGCTGCAGGTGGAGGAGTGGGGAATCAAACCCAGTTCTCCCAGATTAGAGTCTGCACACTTAATCACTACACCAAACTGGCTCTAAAAGAATGTTTGAATTGTAGACCAATTGCACTGCTTTAATTATTGAATTTCCCTATACGGAACAGAATCAAATGAAAGATGGTGACTTTGATTGAGCCTCTCCTGAGTATATTACAAGATGCAGAAAGCTATGGAATGAAACGGTTGTCAAATAGCTGAATCCCCTAGAAAGAAATGTGTCTCTTCTTTCGTCTGCTCTAGCCCAGCAACAACTGACTGCATCTAACTTCTGGGGTTTTTCCCCTCCTTAGTCATATCATAGTGTTTGGAACTCCAGCCAAAGCACTTTCTTGCAAAGATAAATGGTTGGGACGGCAATATAGAGCAAAGCTTTTTCATTTCAATTATATCTATAATTATGGGTTCTTTGGGGAAGCTTCAGCTTCGTGTCTAACCTATTGAGACCTCCAGTTATCTCCTTAATTAATTTCCAGAATATATTCTCTGGAGAAATTGTGAAATCTCTATCATAAGAACGTAAGAGAAGCCAATGTTGGATCAGGCCAATGGCCCATCCAGTCCAACACTCTGTCACACAGTGGCCAAAAATACCAGGTGCCATCAGGAGGTCCACCTCCTGATAGCAGGAGAAGCCTTTAAACATCTCATTGAGCTTTGAGGAAATCTTTTGGGCTTTCTGGAACTGGTTTTCCTGGTCACAGGCAGAGGGCTTTATTAGCCTATTTGGATATCTTTAACTGAAAAAGCATGGGGTGTTCATATAGATGATGCCACTTTTCTTCTGAGCAATTCAAAGGTGGTTCAGGTTCATTTGACAATTCTTGATAACTGTGGTTCACATATACATCTCCTTACTAGATTTTTGCACCATGTATGCATCTATGAATGAGCTGTCAGACATCTAAACCTATGGGTAGAGGCTGCTTTCATTTCACATTGAAATGCCCTCCTAGTGGAATTGGCTCACACTGTTCACTTGACATTTATCAAGATATATGCATTCATGATTTTTAAAGATTCAGTTCAAATTTCAATTCAGTTCGGCCTGCTTCATTTCAAATTGGATGGCTCAAGTGAGTTCTTTTAAGACAAGGGATTGAATTCTGCTGAATATATTTGATTTGCAGACGAACCAGGTCATCAGTATTATTCAGAATTGAGGGATTAAGTCCTTTTTTCCTAACCTGCACTTCTGCTTACTGATCATTCTTTTGTTATGGTGATATTTCAAAACATTGATGTCCCCGAGGTTATTAACTTGGAGAGAGGAGAGCTTGACAGAACAGGAAATGAAGGGACTCTTTCCATATTTTTGACATGGTGTTAAAAGAAATAATTTTGCTGTCAGTTCAAGATTTTCTTTTCTCCATTTTTTGCTGTCATAAGAACATAAGAACATAAGAGAAGCCAATGTTGAATCAGGCCAATGGCCCATCTAGTCCAACACTCTGTCACACAGCGGCCAAAATATACCAGGTGCCATCAGGAGGTCCAGCAGTGGGGCCAGGGCACCAGAAGCCCTCCCACTGCTGCCCCCTCCAGCACCAAGAATAGAGTGCATCACCTGCCCCAGACTGAGAGTTCCCATCTATACCCTGTGGCTAATAGCCACTGGTGGACTTCTGCTCCATATGTTTATCTAATTTCCTCTTGAAACTATCCATGCTTGCAGCTGCCATGACCTCCTGTGGCAGTGAATTCCATATGTTAATCACTCTTTGGGTGTCTCCTTGTTTCACCTAACTCTTATCATACAACTGCTAAGTTTTCTTTGTTAAGGGGAATTTTGGCTTCACATTAACTATTATTTTAAAGAATTCTTTGGACAATCAGCATACTTGAAGTAAAAACCAGCCTATTCTTCTAACCAACACTTTGCAGGCTGACTGGTCTTTTATTATGGTGATTTAGAATGGACTGGATGATGTTTACTCCATGGTTGCAAAATACAGAATTTGCAGATGCTGAGTTTAAATTTTAGAAGGAAACACTTTACACTCAGCTTGAGATTTCTGCATTCTTCTCGCTGTACCCACACACACAAAAAGGATTTAATAATTAGTTATACAATAGTCAGTGTATTCCTCAGAAAAGTGCTAACAACTAGAAATGACAGGGATAAATCAAGGGTGGAATAAAACTTGGTAGAATGGCTGAACTCAATTTTTTTCTTGGGGGGGGAAGCTTAAGGAGGGGGAAAATGGATTTCTCAGACGTTAAGTGTCCCTCAAGAACTGACAGGCCCAAGCAGCCTTAGGCATCTGTGAGCTGGTCCAGTGCTCAGACCATTATGAGCAATGTCTACAACACAACTGGGAACAGGAGAAAGATTCTGTTTCCTTGTAGATACGGTGTTGATCCTCAGCTTGTCGTACTTTGGTCACATTATGAGAAGAAGACAGGAATCACTGGTAAAGATAACGATGCTAGGAAAAGTGGAAGGCGGCAGGAAAACAGGAAGACCCGACAGGAGATGGATGGGCTCGGTCAAGGAAGCCACAGCCTTCGGTTTGCAGCTCCGGAGCAAGGCTGATGTGATCCACATGTGTAAAAGAGTGCATTGTGGAATAGAACCCTGTGCATTGATTCAAATGCTCAGGTCATTTTGTGCATGTTGCTGGACTCAGTCCAGCAGATGGTTGGCTTTGGAAACACACTGGCCACCTGTTTGTGAGGCGGCTAGATCCAGGAGCTACCTTTGCTGCCTCAGCAGGTGATTAAAGTTTCCCTTGTACAGAAGTCCTCATGCGCAGCAGCTGATGTGTGGCGTGCGACTGCACATGCAGATGTGAGATGGGCCACTGTTGATTTTATTTAAGAACATAAGAGAAGCCAGTGTTGAATCAGGCCAATGGCCCATCCAGTCCAACACTCTGTCACACAGTGGCCAAAATATACCAGGTGCCATCAGGAGGTCCAGCAGTGGGGCCAGGGCACCAGAAGCCCTCCCACTGCTGCCCGCCCTGCCAGCACCACAGAATAGAGTGCATCACCTGCCCCAGACTGAGAGTTCCCATCTATACCCTGTGGCTAATAGCCACTGATGGACTTCTGCTCCATATGTTTATCTAATTCCCTCTTGAAACTGTCCATGCTTGTAGCTGCCACCACCTCCTGTGGCAGTGAATTCCATATGTTAATCACTCTTTGGGTGAAGAAGTATTTCCTTTTATCTGTTCTAACTCCCCGTTTACTCCCCATTTAAATTGATGGGTGTGTGTCTGTGGCTCAGTGGCAGAGCATCTGCTTTGAATGCAGAAGGTCCCAAGTTCAATCCCCATTATCTCCATCTACAACCAACGTCAGGTGATGTGGAAGACCTCGCTGTTAACAATAGGATGTGTGAGAGGACACTAATTCATAGGGTCGCCATAAACTGGAAGCCACTTGGCAGCACTTAACACAGACGCGTGCTGTCTCTCCTCGCCACTAATATGGTATTGATTTCTCTCCCCATTTGTAACTGGCAACAAAGGAGCTGCGAACAGGAAACTATCATAGCTCATCCTATACCCTGAAACTCCTGCCGTTCCCTAAAATGCTGCTGGATTCAAAGCTCGGTGTTCTGCTCCAGTCCAACCCGGCTGCCCTCCGAAACAATCTCATTTCCCTGCTCTGTGGCTTATCAGGCAATATTAGAAACCTGTAAGGGCCACTCAAAATGAAGAAGACAAAGAAGTAGACGAAGAAGAAGAAGAAGAGTAGTAGGAGGAAGAGGATGAGGATGATGAGGAGGTTGGATTTATACCCCGCCCGAGAGTGCTGCATGGCGGAGTGAGCTCGCGTCTCTAGTTCCAGCTCCTGCCAACCTAGCAGTTCGAAAGCAAGAAATTGCAAGTAGATAAACAGGTGTTTAGTCATGCCGGCCACATGACCATGGAAACGTCTTCAGACAGCACTGGTTCTTTGGCTTTGAAATGAAGATGAGCACCACAACCCTAGAGTCGGATTCGACTGGCTTTCGAGCAAGGGAACCTTTACCTTTACCTTCACTACCCAAAGGAGTCTCAGAGCACCTTACAAACTCCCTTCCCTTCTCCTCCCCACAACAGACACCCTGTGAGGTAGGTGAGGCTGAGAGAGCTCTGAGAGAAACTGCTCTTTTCCAAGGACAACTGTGCCGGAACTATGGCTTGCCCAAGGTCATCCAGCAGCTGCAAGTGGAGGAGTGGGGAATCAAACCCTGTTCTCCCAGATTAGAGTCCGCACACTTAACCACTACACCAAACTAGCAGGCACAGATTCTAGCTGTCAAATGCCACATAATTTTAAGACCACTTTTGAGGGTTTCTCTTTGGACCCCAAATGGGAATGTTCAGTGGAAGGAAGGAAGGAAGGAAGGAAGGAAGGAAGGAAGGAAGGAAGGAAGGAAGGAAGGAAGGAAGGAAGGAAGGAAGGAAGGAAGGAAGGAAGGGATGGGAGGGGAGGGGAGGGGAGGGGAGGGGAGGGAGAGAGGGAGGGAGAGAGAGAGAGAGAGAGAGAGAGAAAGAAAGAAGGAAGGAAGGAAGGAAGGAAGGAAGGAAGGAAGGAAGGAAGGAAGGAAGGAAGGAAGGAAGGAAGGAAGGAAGGAAGGAAGGAAGAAAGAAAGAAAGAAAGAAAGAAAGAAAGAAAGGAAGGAAGGAAGGAAGGAAGGAAGGAAGGAAGGAAGGAAGGAAGGAAGGAAGGAAGGAAGGAAGGAAGGAAGGAAGGAAGGAAGGAAGGAAGAAAGAAAGAAAGAAAGAAAGAAAGAAAGAAAGAAAGAAAGAAAGAAAGAAAGAAAGAAAGAAAGAAAGAAAGAAAGAACTGCCGACATTTGTTTTAGGGTTAGGGTTTAGCCACAAGGTATAGATGGGAACTCTCAGTCTGGGGCAGGTGATGCACTCTATTCTTGGTGCTGGAGGGGGCAGCAGTGGGAGGACTTCTAGTGTCCTGGCCCCACTGCTGGACCTCCTGATGGCACCTGGTATTTTTGGCCACTGTGTGACAGAGTGTTGGACTGGATGGGCCACTGGCCTGATCCAACACTGGCTTCTCTTATGTTCTTAAGTCCGGTCGAAGTTGCCTCCATTAAATTGATATCAATGTATGCCTTTTAGCTGCAGTTGGGTTGCCACTCCCAGCTTTCGGTCTGTCCTGTTTCGAGGAGTTCAAACAGTATCTTTGAGGGCACCACTTGAAAAAAAAAAGTTTCCTCTCCTCGACAGGCTTCGTCACTCTCTGTGCCAGCCATTTGTGCTCTTGGGGCTATCAAGAGGTGCCTTTTCATCTCCTCTGTACAATTCCTGACCAGAAAGAAGGATCTCCTGCTGCCCTGTTCCTGGGGGGACACAGCGAGCTCTACCCAGTCCTACTACTCCAAGGCCCTTTCCTCCCCAAGGCTCCTTCTATTCCCACCTCCGTCGCTCTTTCGACAGTCACTTTTTGTTTCTGGCACCTCCCTGAGAGACAGAATCACCGTCAGCCGCTGGCCAGTTAATGCTTCCCGGTAAACAAGTGTTTGACAAAAGGTCGAGAAGCAGCGCGGCCCGCCTCGGGTCCCGCCTGCGAAAGAACCAGGAGTTCTAGCAGCTGTTGCGCTGGGCAGCGCAGCCGAGTTCCGTAACCATGGCAACAGCATCAGCACCATCCACAGCATCCTCCTCCCCCTCGCCGTCGCTCGTACTCCTCCTCCTCCTCCTCCTCCCCGGCATCATCAGTACCAGGAACAGCAGCAGCAGCCTTGGCAGAAGCTAGAGCGAGGTGGCACCGGCGGAGCTGGAACCAGCTGCTTTTCGAGCCCAGCTGCCAGCGCGATGAGCCGCAGTAACTGCTATGCTGTTGTCTTCCAGAGGATGGACAGATAGAAAACAAGGGAGAGCGGAAGACGGTGCACTGCAGAGGAGCCCAAAGAAACCGCAGGTAAAAGCTTCCCCCCCCAACCCCGTTGTTTGCTAACTCTCTGCCCTTGATTGTCGTGTGTGTCTGTGTCTTTCAGGTTTATTGACTAGTCATTTCAGGGGGGATTATTCCCCCCCCCCAGTACTTCCTGTTTTTAAAAGGGGTCTGTTTTTTTCCTTTTCCTTACGGCCATCGTTTCCATTGGAGAAAATAGCCAGTGCATTCAGAAACAGATAGACCTCGGCTGCTTAGGATGTGTATATCGTGTTGTATCGGTGTGTGGGTGTAATCCAGAGACACAATTTCTGGCGAAATGAGACTCTTCCTGTAAGCTTCGGAATGACAAGTGGATGGCGGCTTTGAGCGGAGGTTGACATTGCCATGGGTAATCCTCTTCTCTTTTGGAAATGAAATAAAAAAAATTGGTCCGCGTCCAATCCGTAAAATTAAACCCCGCCGGCAAATTCTCGATGGAGATCTGGGCAAGCATGGGTGAGATTAAAGGGGTAATGTAGAAATCTCACCCCAAAGAGGACAGTCTGGAGTGGAAAAAATAAGAATGGGCTATCTTACAATTAAGGATCGTGATCTCACGACAGCCTACACTGAACGCCTTATAAGGGGACACCAGTTGCGATAAAACTCTGGTGGAGAATAATGCTGCATTTGAACAGGGTCTTGGCTAATGTACGGGGGCAGGTTTTAGACAGGGCACAAAACGCCTCTGGGGTTCTTCCAAACTTAGGATTCTACATATTCTGCACCCCTGTGATAGCTCCAGAACGTGGGTGTCCCCCTACAAGAACAGAAAGAACTCCCTTTCTGCGGAAGTTCCAATTCTCCCAACGTTTGGGGGTGTTTCCAAGCTGTTGGGATGAGGCTTGGCTCTCTGGGTGCATGTGCCAGCTGTGTGCATCCTTTCCAGCCTTCAAAATATTTTATGACTTTGTTAGTGTGAGTCATCAGGCAGCTAAGCCACAGCTTTGGGGGGGGGCGGGGGCGGGTTACTCCAATTTAGTTGCAAAAATTCTGTTTAGTTCGATGTGTGACACAACAGGAGAGAGCGAGAGTCCAAGGAACAACTGAAGGACTAATGCAATTTGTGGCGGGGGGGGCTTTTGTGAGTCACTGGCTCACGTCTTCTGATACCTTTTGACACACAACTCTCGCCACAGTTTGTGGAGTAAGTGGATTGTGTTGTTGTTGTTTTTTGTTTTAATTCTCAGTCCCTTTTGGTGTAATGTTAAGTCTCCTGCTTTTGGTGAGGAAAAAAAATGATGTCTGTTTGTACCTGTGCAAGTTTCTTGACAAGGCTGATTGTGTTTCTATTCTGTATAGCTAAATACGGTGCCTTCCGTGGAGATATATCAAGATAGGTCGTCATGTCAGTCTGTCTGTAGCGGGAGAAAAGGCCAAGAACCCAGTAACACCTTAAAGACTAACAAAATGCCCTTTTCTACTGCTACAGACAGACTAACCCGGCTACTCATCTTGATGTGTGCCAAGATGTGTAGTCCATTTCCTTGGCATTTTTCCATCTGTGGATTACATGACCGGTTCATATATAGCCCATCCTTAGCAAGGAAACTGAGTCAAGTTATGATAGTTCCCTGTTCACACCTGAGGAGTCAAACCTGAGGTTCTGTAATTTAGGGCCACTGCAGTGAGTTTGAAGCCAAACAGAAATGGAAATCCTGATCTCTCACATCCAGGAGGATTGCATATTAAAGATTATAATGCAAGCTTTTTGTTTTTTACCCTATAGATTTAGGATTGCCATCAGATTTCATCTCGAGCCAAAGTCTGAGACAAAAATCAAAGGATTCTGTTTTGGCTAAACTTAAGAATTTCTAGGGAAGTATAGGATTTTAATAAGATTGGTGACCCCCATAAATTTACGATTGCTGTCAGATTTCATCTAAAGCGAAAATTTGGGGCAAAATGGAAAGATTCTCTTTTGGCCAAAATTAGGTAGGAATGTCCAGGGAAATAAAGAACTTTCCACAAGACTGGTAACATTCTCAGGAATGATTGACACATCTCTGGGATTTTGTCTGAGGGATTACGTCTAGCCAGTTTGGTGTAGTGGTTAAGTGTGCAGACTCTAATCTGGGAGAACCGGGTTTGATTCCCCACTCCTCTACTTGCACCTGCTGATGTGACCTTGGGTCAGTCACAAGCTCTGGCACAGCTGTCCTTGAAAAAGAGCAGTTTCTGTCAGAAGTTCTCTCAGCCCCACCTACCTCACAGGGTGTCTGTTGTGGGGAGGGGAAGGGAAAAGGAGTTTGTAAGCTGCTCTGAGACTCCAAGTGAAGGGCTGGGTGTAGGAGAGCCAGTTTGGTGTAGCGGTTAAGTGTGCGGACTGTAATCTGGGAGAACTGGGTTTGATTCCCCACTCCTCCACTTGCACCTGCTGATGTGACCTTGGGTCAGTCATAAGCTCTGGCACAGCTGTCCTTGAAAAAGAGCAGTTTGTGTTAGAGCTCTCTCAGCCCCATCTACCTCACAGGGTGTCTGTTGTGGGGAGGGGAAGAGAAAGGAATTTGTAAGCCGCTCTGAGACTCAGGAATAAAGGGCAGGGTATAAATCCAATCTCTTTCTCTTCTCTTCTCTTCTACATCTAATATGCAGTGAATTTCAAGGGGCCTTTTCAAGGGATAATGATCTGTAGCAATGCAGAGACGGCACGATAAGAATACTCAGAGAACAGCAAAGGATGCACATCACTGCTTAAAACATATTGCACTCCAATGCACACAAACAAAAGACAGGCGCTCTAGAATGGAGAGACGGTGGACCCTCCACACCTCTTACGTTTCCCTGTGTTTATTAGATGTTCATCCTCTCCTTCCTGCAGGAAGTTCAGAAGAATGTGCAGGGTTGTCCTTATTGAATCCTTGCACCCACCTTGTGAAGTTGGTTGGTCTCGGAGAGAATGATTGGCCAACTTAACAACCTTTATAAGAGGGCGGGTATTGGAACTCCGCCCCCCTCTGATCCTTCCCCAGTACTACACCACACCGATCTTCTGTGTTACTGATTCTTTGTTCTATCACCTTGTGGAGCAGAGGTCCATCAGTGGCTATTAGCCACAAGGTACAGATGGGAACTCTCGGTCTGGGGCAAGTGAGGCTCTGTATTCTTGGTGCTTGGGGGGTGGTGGTCAACAGTGGGAGGGCTTCTAGTGTCCTGGTCCCACTGCTGGACCTCCTTATGGCACTTGGTATATTTTGGCCACTGTGTGACAGAGTGTTGGGCTGGATGGGCCATTGGCCTGATCCAACATTGGCTTCTCTTATGTTCTTGATGAAAAGGGGGATATTGGGTTGGATCCCGTGGATCTGTTTTTCTAGCGGAGCCACTTTCTTCCAGCAGTGTCGAGGTGTGGTGTCATGACTCCGAGTGAGCTTTTCATAAGATTATGTTTTTGTTTTAAGGTAGAATAGAATACATTCTTGCGATTGCCATTTTAGTTTGCTGTTGGTGTCATTCTCAGACTACCAATGGGACTTCCTTCAGTGGGATTTTGGTAGCACTTCCTTCATTCCTACAATCATAGAGTTGGAAAGGGATCTCCAGGGTCATCTAGTCCAACCCGCTGCACAATGCAGGAAATTCACAAATACCTCCCCCCACACCCCCAGTGACCCCTGTTCCATGCCCAGAAGATAACAAAAATTCTCCAGGATCCCCCGCCAAACTGGCCTAGAGAAAAATCACTTCCTGACTCCAAAGTGGTGATCGGTATTTCCTTGGGCATGTAAGAAAGAGTCACGAGAACTAAGGACTGATGCAACCCTTCCTGCCCTCTCTCTCTCATGATCTGCCTAAGTTTGCAGAATCCTCATTGCTGTCAGAGGGCCATCTAGCCTCTGCTTAAAAGCCTCCAGAGAAGGAGAGCCCACCACCTCCCAAGGAAGCCTGTTCCACCAAGGAACTGCTCTAACTGTCAGGAAGTTCTTGTCGTTTTAAAATGTTAAGTCAAGGGGCTAATGACTGTCAATGCACCCCTTCCAATAGGGGCAGCCATCTGGTTGCAAAAGATTGCCATGTTGGATGAAAACAACGGTCCAATCTGGTCAGCCTTCTTCCTTTCCACAACCAGCCACAGGCCACTGGGAAAAAAAAAATCCTATCCAGAAGCAACAACTAAACTTAGTCACCAGTTTAAGATAGTCCAAGGTTTACAGTGGTGAAAAATGCCATCAGGTTGCAGACAACTTATAGTTTTCAAGGCAAGAGGTGAACAGAGGTTTGGGAGGGGCTGTGGTAGAGCCTCTGCTTGGCATACAGAAGGTCCCAGGTTCAGTCCCTGTCATCTCCAGTTTAGGTTGCCAGATCTGACTCAGGAAATATCTGAGAACTTTAGGGGTCGAGCCAGGAGACTTTTTGCGACATCATATCCTGTGATGTCACTTCTCAGTCTAGTGATGTCACTTCCCCAGCTCCAGCTCCTTCCGATAATGTCACTTCCAGCCAATGTTCCCTCTAGGCTGTGGAGTCTTGTGAGCAAAAATCCTACTTTGCGAGCTACTGGCATTAAAGTTGTGAGCGAGCCATTTGGCTACTGCATAAGTTAGTTTGCTCTGGAGCCATCCTTCCTGAGCCTAAGACAAAAAATGTGTGAGCCGGAGGCTAAAAAACTGTGAGCTAGCTCACACTAACTCAGCTTAGAGGGAACATTGCTTCCAGCACACTGCACCAAAAAACCCGACCTCTTCCTGTGATGTTACTTTACGGGCACCCCCCCCCCAACCCACCTCTTCCTTTGAAGTCACTTCCTTCTTTCACCTCTTCCTTTGAAGTCACTTCCTTCTTTCAAAATTCAAATTTAAATACACTGCCATATATCACTTCCCACCCTCACCTTTCCCCTCCATGTACAGAGGAAGTATACTTCTAAGTGCAAGCCACATTACCTAAATGGAACCTCTGCATGAAGAGTCAGTGTACCTCTAAGTTCAAGCCACACTACCTATATGTTAACTCCAAGTACAGAGGCAATATACCTCCAACGAAAAGGATCAGGCAGTAGGTGGTTCGAAAGACCTCCGCCTGAGACCTCGGGGAGCTGCCGTCAGTCTGAGTAGACAATACCGACCTGGAGGGCCAAAGGTCTGATTCAATACAAGGCAGACCCATGTGTTCAGGTGAGGCCTCTGTATAGCGACCCTGGACTTCCTTGGTGGTCTCCCATCCAAATACTAACCAGGGCCGACCCTGCTTTGATTCTGGGATCTTCCAGATCAGAGCAGTCACAAGGATATCTGACTCTTAGTATGAAGGTGCCCTTGTGGTCATGTCTGGCCATCACAGATGAAGGATGCTTTCAAATTCCCCGTTCTTCCTGTTTCATCCACCAGCCCAGCCCCCATCTTAGTGTCATTTCTCCTCTGTGCCGGCCAAGCCCATAATTTTATAATTTTCAAATGTTTTTTTTTTTTCTCAGTGTCCCCGCAGCCTTTTTCCTTGAAAAGGTATGCATTCCCAGGCATCAGCTGCACAACCAATGCTCCCTCTAAGCTGTGCAGTCTTGCGAGCAACAATTCTCCTTTGTGAGCTGCTGGCATTAAAAGTTGTGAGCGAGCAATTTGGCTGCTGCATAAATTAGTTTGCTCTGGAGCCCATCCTTCCTGAGCGGAGACAAAAATGTGTGAGCCGGAGGCTAAAAAACTGTGAGCTGGCTCACAGAAACTCAGCTTAGAGGGAACACTGTGCACAACCATCAACCGGCCTTAACCATTGTACGTTCATCTCATGTACACGTTTGGTATAAAAACAATAAATCCACAAAAACTGAAAAAAGCAGAGATCCAGAACTGCTGGTGAAAATATAAAGGTAAAACCAAGAGAAGCAGAACAGGAAACGGTTTGCTCATCCCTTCCATTGATAGACGAGTATCCATTTATAAGATTCCTCTCTTTTTTTAGAACAAAAAAACCCACCTCCTTTTATTATTAAGACTTGCTGTAGTGTGTAAAATCTGTTAATTATCCATTGTGTGATATTCCAACCTCAGGACTTGTGGCTTATCAGTTCTAGCAGCCGATCCCTTATTTTGAGGGAGGCGATATCCTCTATTCATCCTCTCGGTATCACTTAACCTCTCCAAACCTTTAGTCTGATTTCTCAACCTCTCCCGTGGCCTGGACAGCCATATATTATTGTTCTGAACAGGACAAAAAATAAAATAAAACAAAATGCTGCTTAGACATTTCGCAGACTATCCGGCCTCCTGATCATTCTTTTGTTTCTTGTTCCTCCTCGTTAATTAAACCCAGAGTACAGAAAAGGTGGTTTCTGATCTTGGCTATGTGCCTCAAGCTGAACGAAATCCAGTGGAACGGGACCAAGAGACAACCCCTCCCTAACTTCTAGCTAGGTCTGCCTTCTATATCTTTGGGCCACAATCCATTGAATTCTTTTGCTCAAGTGCTGTTGAAACGAAAGCGTTCATAAGAGAGAGTCACAATTCAGGAAATTTCTTCAGGAGCATCGTTTTATCATCGGCAGGCTGAAACTGCCAACAACTAGAGCACCTGCATTTTATTGCATTGTTTAAATGATTGTTTTATTCTGGCTTTAGCTGTATTAACCTTGGCACACCTGCCTCATCTGTAGGCCACCCTGAGCCTGTTTGGGGAGGCCGGGTTATAAATCTAAAAAATAAATAAATAAACTAAGGTTGAGTTGCCAGGTCTGGTTTGGAGAATACCTGGAGACTTTGGGGGTGGATCCAGGAGAGGGGGAGGTTGGGGAGGGCAGGGGCCTCAGCATGGTACAATGCCATAGCATCCACCCTTCGAAGAAGAAGAAGAAGAGGAGGAGGAGGAGATTGGATTTATACCCTGCCCTTCACTCAGAGTCTCAGAGCGGCTTACAAACTCCTTTCCTTTCCCTTCCCCTCCCCACAACAGATACCCTGTGAGGTATGTGGGGCTGAGAGAGCTCTGACAGCAACTGCTCTTTTTCAAGGACAGCTCTGACAGAACGATGGCTTGCCCGAGGTCACCCAGCAGCTGTGAGTGGAGGAATGGGGAATCAAACCCGGCTCTCCCAGATTAGAGTCCACGCACTTAACCACTACACCAAATTGGCTTTTTGGCAGCCCTAAACTAAAGTTGCCGACCTCCAGATGGGGTTTGGAGATTTCTTGGGTTTACCACTGATCTCCAGATGACAGAGATCAGTTCCCCCAGAGGAAAATGGCTGCTTTGGAGGGTAGACTGCATGACGTTATACCCCACTGAGGTCTCACCACTTCGCCTCCCCAAACCCCACCCTCCCCCAGCTCCACCCCCAAATCTCCAGGAATTTCCCAACCCAGGGCTCTTTTGTAGCAGGAACTCCTTTGCATATTAGGTGACACACCTCTAATGTAACCAATCCTCCCAGAGTTTACAGTAGCCCCTGTAAGAAGAGCTCCATAAGCTCTTGGAGGATTGGCTACATTAGGGTGTGTGTCGCCTAATATGCAAAGGTGTTCCTGCTACAAAAAGAGCCCTGTCCCAACCCATCTAGCGACTCTAGCTGCAACAGGGAATGCCTGCTCTCCTTCTGAGCCCTTAGCCTCCTACGGCCGGATCAGGGATCTATTTGCTTCCCGTTGCTCTTATTTATGCCATATAAACTCACAACAATCCCGTGGCCCAGGTCGAAGGACAGCGGTCTGAGCGAGCATGCAAGTCTCTGGCATCCCTGCCCTTGAAACCGGAGTGTGATAAACCTCATGGGATGCGCGTTATCATTAATTACCCTAAACCAGGCAGGATTCTGTTGATAGCCAGCCAGATGTCCTCAGATTGATGTGAAGGAGATATTTCCAGAGGAGCAGACATATTAGCAGGGCTCTTTTCGTAGCAGGAACTCCTTTGGTATTAGGCGCCACACCCCCTAATGTGGCCAATCCTCCAAGAGCTTACAGAGCTCTTCTTACAGGGGCTACTGTAAGCTCTGAGAGGATTGGCTACATTAGGGGTGTGTCGCCTAATATGCAAAGGAGTCCCTGCTACAAAAGAGGCCTGCATTAGTCTATTTTTTTTGCCGTCAAGTCACAGCTGACTTACGGCAACCCCGTAGGTTTTTCAAGGCAAGAGACTTCAGAGATGGTTTGCCATTGCCTGCCTCTGCGTCATGGCCCTGGACTTCCTTGGTGGTCTCCCATCCAAATACCAGCCATTGCTGGCCCTGCTTAGTTTCCAAGATCTGGTGAGTTTGGGCTATCCAGGGCAGGGCAGGGCAGGGTACATAATCAATGATGAGGAAAGGCCTGAAGCTCTAAGCTCCTCTCATGCAGAAAGGGATAGCCATCTATGGTGGTCAGACTCTAAAATCTGGTCCTCCAGTATGCATTTCCCCATGTTTAGGAAATGGAGTCCTGGAGTCCTGTGGCCAGTTTTGGGTACCACACTTTAGGAAGGATGTTGACAAGCTGGAGCGTGTCCAGAAGAGGGCAACCAGGATGGTGAGAGAGTTGGAATCCAAGTCTTATGAGGAAAGGCTGAAAGAGTTGGGTATGTTTAGCCTGGGAAAGAGAAGACTTAGAGGGGACATGATTGCAGTCTTCAAGTATCTGAAGGGCTGTCATGTAGAAGATGGAGCAGATCTATTCTCTCTTGCTCTGGATTCCAAGACTAGATCTAATGGGTGGAAATTACAAGGGAATCGTTACCGGCTAGATATCAGGAGAAACTTCCTAACTGTCAGAGTGGTTGAGCAGTGGAATGGTCTGCCTCAGGAGGTGGCAGATGCTCCTTCGCTGGACGTTTTCAAGCGGAGGCTGGACAACCATCTTTGGGGTATGTTGTAGGTATGTAGGGCTATCTTTTGGCTATGCTCCTGCAGAGTGCAGGGGGTTGGACTAGATGACCTGCAAGGTCCCTTCCAACTCTAACATTCTATGATTCTATGAAATGCAGGAACTGGATTTGAAAAAAAGACAGTGACACCACCCCCAAATTTGGATTGGCCATATTAACTCAGTGCTAAACAGAGGACAACCCGAACGTGTTTCATTGATTATAAGAACAGTAGAAGCGCCCTGTTGGATCAAACCAGCGGTCCGTCTAGTCTAGCATTCCACCGACTCATAGAATCACAGAGTTGGAAGGGGCCATACAGGCCATCGAGTCCAATCCCCTTCTCAGTGCAGGACCAGCCTAGACAAGGGTTTGCCCAGCTGCTGCTTAAAGACTGCCATCTCACACAGTGGCCAACCAGTTCTTCTGGAGGTTCAAATAGAGGCCAAGACCTTCCCCTGACATTGTCTCCAGGCACTGGGATTCAGAGGCTGACTGAACATGGAAGTTCACTTTAGCCACCATGGCTAGTGGCCACTGCTAGACCTGTCCTCCACAAATCTGTCCGATCCCCTTTTAAAGCCGCCTGTGCCTGTGGCCATCACTCCAGCCTCTGGTATCAACTTCCACCTTTTAATCACTCTTTGTGTAAAAGAGATGCTGATTTCCCACTGCAGCTGCCTCGGGGTTGCGCCGCCGTTTGCCCCGATACTATTTGTCAATTTCACACCCGAAGCCGCGGGGCTGCATTTTGACCCGCGGCTTGCTCGATTTCCCGCAGTTTCGTGATCCTCAAAACACAGGATCACGAAACTGCGGGGGAATCGGCGAAGCCGCGGGTCAAATGCAGCCCCGCGGCTTCAGGTGTGAAATTGACGAATAGTATCGGGGCAAATGGCGGCGCAACCCCGAGGCAGCTGTAGTCAGCCAGAAATCTCCTTTTGTCTGTCCTCGGGTTCTATTATTCTTGCAGTTGTGGGTTTGCAATAAAATAAGATGTCTATATGGTCATGACCCCAGTTTGCACATGAAGCCCCAGTGGCTGGTGGGTGGTGGCAAGTGATGATGGGGAGAAGGGAGACATGCAGGAAGGAAGGAACAATTCCCAGAAAAGAAAAGGGAAAGGAAAGACAGTGCAGGTCACAACATTCACCTGTGGTTCTGATTCCCTCATCCCAAGGGCATCCACATTCCGAGTTCACACTCCCCTCGCATTCCGTCTCCCTCACCCCCTCCCTACGCCGTGGGATTTTTGCATGCCTCGCATGATGTTTTCGGCAGTGTGATGGATGGCAGCTTTAAAACGATGTTTGCAGCACTGTAACTCAGCAAGATATGTGTGTCGATGTCAGGTAGCCCTGTCATGTCAGTGGCATATGGGAGGAGTGCGGCTGCCTCTTTTCTTTCCTTTCCTTTCCTCTTGTCTTGGCACCTGGTATTTTGGGCCACTGTGTGGCAGAGTGTTGGACTGGATGGGCCATTGGCCTGATCCAACATTGGCTCCTCTCTTATGTTTTTATGAGACACATTTGGGTAGTGAAGGGTGGGGTAAAAATGCAATCTCCTCCTCCTCCTCCTCCTCCTCCTCCTCCTCCTCCTCCTCCTCCTCCTCCTCCTCCTCCTCCTCCTCCTCTTCTTCTTCTTCTTCTTCTTCTTCTTCTTCTTCTTCTTCTTCTTCTTCTTCTTCTTCTTCTTCTTCTTCTTCTTCTTCTTCCAATCCCTTTCCCTTCTCCTCCCCACAACATGCCCCTTATGAGATAGGTGGGGCTGAGAGAGCTCTCTTGAGAACTGCTCCTGAGAGAACAGCTCTGAGAGAACTCGTGACTGACCCAAGGTCACACCAGCAGCTGCATGTGGAGGTGTGGGGAATCAAACCTGGTTCTCCCAGATTAGAGGCGATTGCCTCACCTGAAAAGCATTTGTGCGGTCCACTTCCCACACAGTGGCAGAAAAGTCCCCTAGTCTTAGATTGCTTCTCTTTAAGGCTGAACATTTTTGATTGAAGGTTCTGGTCTCCCCCCCCCCCCACACACACACTCCCAGCAAAACATTTCAAACAGGAAGCAGAATTACAGCCATGCAGAAGTCTTCCTGGACATGATAAATCATAGGCAGCCTTTTTCATCTGCTTTTTACATCTTGCGAAGGAGTCGTGCCGGATCGTAAAACCTGCACATTAGTACACGAGGCGCAGAATGGAACCTGGCAAGCTTTACGTCAGGATCTGCAGACAGCAAGAGGTCTTGACGACCCAGAGGACAAGAGCTGGGCACCCTAAATAGTATCCCAAATTATTGTTGTGCTGTTGACTCGCAGCAGGTGGGAGGAAGAAATGTAGAGGCCGCCAGGCAGAATTATTTGGGGGCTGTAAAGCATCCCTTGAACGTGATGTCAGCAGACCCAGAGATATTGTGTGTGTGTTTGTTTTTAGCAGTTCGGCAGTTCGAGACCTGAGTGCCGCATGACAGAGTGAGCTCCCGTCTCTGGCCCCAGCTCCTGCCAACCTAGCAGTTCAAAAGCAAGAAATTGCAAGGAGATAAATAGGTACCACTTTGGTGGGAAGGTAACAGCGTTCTGTGTACCTCAGCGTCTAGTCATGCCAGTCACATGACCACATAAATGTCTTCGGACAGCGCTGGCCCTTCAGCTTGGAAAAAGAGATGAGCCCTGCATCCCTAGAGTTGGATTCGACTGGTTTTCGAGCAAGGGAAGCCTTTACCTTTATCTTAAGCATCCCTGGAAAGTGATGTTAGCAAGCCCAGAGATAGTGTGTGTGTGTTTCGCAAATCCAGGGCCACGCAGTCAATGCAACCTGCTGGATTATAGCGATTTACAGGGAATGTATTCTTCCCCCCTGTCAATAATACAAATCTGTTCTTCAAGGACATCACTGTACTCAAAAATAACCTGCCAGCTGGGTGTTTCTGGGGCAGTCCTAAAAAGACTCACACCCTGTAGCCCCCTGTAGTCAGTGGGTTTAGATGGGTGTAACGCTGTTTTGAGACTGCCTGGTGCTAAAATGGATCCTCCACTCAGTTCTGCCCCCTCCGTCTCCGCCCCTGCTTACCTGACTGAATGTCGTTTGACCGCGTTATGCCTTTAATATATTGTTCTCGTTTCATGCTTGACAATCTCTGATCACTCCGCTGGCTTTCTCATCTTGCCCTCTGACGCTGCTGCACGGGGATAAAAAGGATTTTAAGAGCTAGACAGAGTCACTATTCATTTCAGTGGTTTGGAACACGGTTTCCCTTCCTTCCCTGCATCCGGGTCGAAGCACACACTGTCAGCAGCCACAAAAGATGCTTCCGTGACTTGTTGGAGTCTTGTGGGGAAACACATGCTCCTCCACATTAAATACATGTGTGTGCATGCTTGTTCTTGATCCGTCTTTCTTTGGGCAAAAGGTGGGATACAGCCATTGGGATACAGCTGCATTGAACAGGGTTCACTGTGGTTTTTTGGGGCAGGGAGGGATTTGTGAATTTCCTGCACTGTGGAGGGGGTTGGACTAGATGACCCCCGAGGTTCCTTCCAACTCTACGATTCTATGATTCTGATTGGTGCCATGCTAATGAATAAAAAATACACTGCACATGGAAAACTAGGCATAAACATAAACACAAGTTCAACAGGAAAGAAGAGAGCTTGAAAATTAATAGGGCAGGGTTTCCTCTCCTGAAAAATACAAAATGCTCTACATCTTACGACAGGACTACAGATAAGATTAGAATTTCAACAGCCAATCCATATGCAAAAGAACCTCCTCAGGAAAGCTCCTCCATTAGCATGTCGCAGCCTGGGGAACTCCTACAAGACAATTGACTCAGCCCTACCCCACCTTCCTGAGTAGATATAAATTACCCGCCCGCCATTTTTTCTTCTCACCTTGACACAGAGAGTACTCCATCTTTCTGTGTTATACCTCTGAGGATGCCAGTCACAGCTGCTGGAGAAACGTCAGGTACCACAATGCCAAGACCATGGCCATACAGCCCAGGAAATCTACAACTAAAAAACTAGGCTGTAAGAAACAGGGCTTTTCCTCTAACTTGCTAATGTTGTAGTAGAGACTTTTAAATACTCATACGGGGGAGGGGGGATCTTGGGGAGTTCCACCTACCAACTGATGTGGGACAGACTGCCTCTGCACAGGGTTGATTCTCTGTTTCCTTATTGCTGTGGCAGATGGCAACAACACACCTGACTAGTCCTTAACACACACTAACACATGAAGTTGCCTTCTACTAGATCAGGTCCTTGGTCCATCAAGGCCAATACTGTCTACTCAGAATGGCTACAGCTCTTCATGATCTCATGTGGAGGTCTGTCACGTCATGTCACCCACTGGCAGGCCCTTTCGAGTGGAGACGCCAGGGATTGAACCTGGGACCTTCTGTGTTCAAGGCAGATGCTCTCCCACTGAGCCACGGCCCCTCCCCTGAGTGACACACGAAGCTGCCTTGTGCTAAGTCAGACCAGTGGTCCATCAAAGCCAATATTGTCTACTCAGACCAAGAGCGACTCTCCAGGTTCTTAGGCAAACATCTTTCCCAGCTCCGACTTCTGATCCGTTTTTAACTGGAGATGCTGTGGATTGAACCTGGGACCTTCTGCCCCTCCCCACAGGAATGCAAAGGGATTCAGTATGGCCATCGACCTCCTGCAGGGATGGGGGTTCCCTATGCTACCCCCCTGCTGCTCTCCCTCTCCCCCTACCATACCACCTGTAGGCTTTTCTGCGGTCTTTTTGTTATCAATGATGATATAACTAACACGAATAATTCCAAAACCCCACCAGAGGTGGGGGGGAATGGCGCCAGATGTGGGGGATCTAGTACCGCTATGGGGTGCGGAAGTGTACCCCCCCCCGAAATTAACTTTAAAAAAAAGATATAACGAGTGATGTGTTGGATATTGAGCACACAAAAGGATCTGGGAGGAAAGGATTAAGAGAATTCTCTCATCTGGATACACTCGACAGTTGGCTCCACCCTCTCATGGGTTAGAGTCAGTTTGGTGTAGTGGTTAAGTGCGCGGACTCTGATCTGGGAGAACCGGGTTTGATTCCCCACTCCTCCACTTGCACTTGCTGGATGACCTTGGGCAAGCCGTAGTTCTGACAAGAGCTGTCCTTGAAAAAGAGCAGTTTTGTCAGAGCTCTCTCAGCCCCACCTACCAGTCTGTTGTGGGGAGGGGAAGGGAAAGGAGTTTATAAACCACTCTGAGACTCCCTTGGGTAGTGAAGGGCGGGGTATAAATCTCTCTTCTTCTTCTTCCTTTTCTTCTTCTTCTTCATACATGTTGAGCTTCTTTGGTGGTTGCTTGCCTTCTCTTTTTCATCTTATATGGGATCTCTCTTCTTCTCTCCCTTACCTGGGCTTAGAGCTGTTGCAAGTTAACCTTTTCAAAGTTTATCTGTTCACAAGAAGTTTAGATGTCCCTACATGAACATGTCATGTAAGATGTGCTTCTATTTTTGTAAATAAAAATTTCTGTCTCTTGTTACGTTTGGAGTCAGATCACCTTTGTAATTTGTCTGAACAGCATCTTCCCCTTAATCGGGAAATGTGGAAAATCGGAGATACTGCGAAAAAGCTTCTGTCCTTCCCAGGCCAATATATATATATATAATATTTAACCCAATAACAACCACCCTGTAAGGAAGGTTTGGCTGGGAGGGTATGCCTGGTTTAAGGTCACCTAGTGAGCTTCCACATCAGAGTGGGGATTTGCACCTAGCTCTTCCTGGATCCTAGTCCCAACTCCCTCACCACTTCTGAAGACGTGAGCAGCAACTCATGAAAGCTCATCTTCCTGCCACAAATTTTGTTTGTTAAGTACGAGACTTTAGGCAGCAGCTCATGAACAGTGATTCAGCTTTATTTACAAAGGTAGGAAACAACACGAAAACAGGAGAGCAACAGGCCCTCTTTTAAACTATCCAGACTGGCACGGCCGCGCCCCTTGTTGCATAAATAACCAATCAAAACAATAAGATAACAACCAATACATTTGTCTCCCTCCATAACCTTCTAGCATCCTGATTGGCTTGCTATGCAGAGTAGGCAATCAGAGTATGTTCTTTTGCCTACCAGGCCTAGATAGGAGTGAGATTCAAGCTATGGTTTCTTACATATACCAGATACATAACAGTCCTTAAGGTGCTGCTGGACTCGGGCTCTTTTCTACCTTACCCACTATACCACACTGGCTCTTAGTGCGAAAGATAAGTAGTGCAAAAGAAGCTCCTTCCACAATCAAAATGGCTAGATCATGCGCCTAGATAGTCTTCTCTTCCCTTGCATTGGGCATTCATTCAACCAACATCTTGGAAGCCATTGATCGAAAAGCAAAAATGCAATGACTTCTAGTGTCCTCCCCCCCCCAGTCTTAATTGTTTCTTACTGTGTGCAACAAAGAAGCTTCTACCTGGGAACTCTCAAAGGAGTCAACATTAGCCAACAAATTACCAGGGAGAAATTATCTGGGCTTAACACATGGGATTCGCAGGGTCGCAGGAAGCGGAGGCGGCTACAAGCATAGTGTCAGAAGCCCTAACCTAGTCAGCCAAACACCATGCCTTGCGGTTCAAACAAGAATAGCGTTTATTATAGAGCTGCAATAGAAAGGTCACTGAAGCAGGTACATTGTTCAGAATAACTTGGTTACAGAAAGCAGGCAGTTATACAGGGAAGGGGGTGAATGGGGACCCCCCCTTCTACCAATCAGGGAATAACATGCGACTGGGAATCGAAAGTTACTACGCTAATGAAGTTCCCAACGCCCCCATTATTCTCAGCAAAGCTGCAGCTTTGAAAGCGATAGTAAAGCTCGCAGCTTGACTCCTCAAGGTCAGAACGTCCAGTCTGCGAGAGATAGGGGTTACCAGAGCCACATTCCATTCTCACACCCTAGGCATAAATCAACACCCCTCGGATTCCAACCTCCCGCCCGTCACGCCACTATGGCGCCCATAGCCATCCTCCCCTCCCCTCCATCCATCATGGCAGGGCTACCTGACACATAGACAGCTTCAAGGGTGGATTGGATAAAGATATGGAGCAGAGGTCCATCAGGGGCTATTAGCCACAAGGTGTAGATGGAACACTCTGTCTAGGGCAGTGATGCTCTGTATTTTTGGTCCTTGGGGGGGAAGGGGAACAGTGGGAGAGCTTCTGGAGTTCTGGCCCTGCTGCTGGACCTCCTGATGGCACCTGGTATTTTTGGCCACTGTGTGACACAGGGTGTTGGGATTGGATGGGCCACTGGCCTGATCCATCAAGGCTTCTCTTCTGTCCTTCTGTCCTTATCCCTTGATCTAAGCAACAGGACGGGGGGGGGGGACACAATGAAGCCTAGCTGTTTGAACCATTAACCAACCACCATCATTTGGCGTATAGAAAAATCCAGTTTGCCTTAAAAGGGGAATGATAGATATTCTGTTTTTGCTCTGTGTGTTTGTTTGTTTTTAAGTAGAGGACTCTCCCCTTCCAGACTTCCATTCTTACAAAGTGTCTAGAAAAAATGTATTTCCACTGTATATATATTTGCCGTTATGTCAGACAGCTGACTTCTAGTGACCCTGTAAGGTTTTCAGGGCAAGAGATATTCAGAGGTGGTTTGCCACTGCAAGTACTAACCCATCCAAGTACTAACCAGGGTGGCCGGCCCAGCTTAGCTTCCATGATCCGACGAAATGCGGCTAGTCTTGGCTACGCGGGTCAAGGCATTTATATACACGGGTGCTTTAAAATATTGATTCATTTAGAATCCTCAGTACGCTTTTCGGCTCAGAATTGGCTCTCTACGGCACCGTATCTTGCTGTTCCTATATCCCCGTGAGCATACATCCTTTTCAGTCACAGCACATTAGCTAAACCAGAAATGGGGTACAATTGCCACCGGCGACACGTGGATCCTACAGCGTTTTAGCAATTGTAAACTGCAATTATAAAAGAGTACTACATTTTTAGCATAATAAATGCTCTATTAGTCTTTGGCTCGGCAGAGGTTGGAATACTGAAGTCTTAAGCTGCCTCATCTTGCCATATTTAGGGAAGATAGTGAAAGGATTTAATGTCAAGGGTAGTGGAGAAGTGTGTTTGTGTGTGTGTTTCATCATCATCATCATCATCATCATCATATCATCATCATCATCATCATCCTTATCATTATTATTCTTTTTGTAGCAGGAACTCCTTTGCATATTAGGCGACACACCCCTGATGTAGCCAATCCTCCAAGAGCTTACAGTTGCCCCTGTAAGAAGAGCTCTGTAAGCTCTTGGAGGATTGGCTACATTAGGGGTATGTTGCCTAATATGCAAAGGAGTTCCTGCTACAAAAAGAATAATAATGATAATGATAAGGATGATGATGATGATGATGATGATGATGATGATGATGATGATGATGGGATTTATATCCCGCCCTTGCCACAAGCTCAGGGTGGGTCACAACAGCTACAATATAAACATAGTAGTAAGGGCTATTTGGAGGCAGGAACACACAGGAACGGAGTTCCAGCTGGCTCCTGAGTTGGCCACTTCCAACAGCAGAAACTCATTAGCATAATAGGCCACACCCAACAGCAGAAACTCATTAGGATTGGCTACATCAAGGGGTGTGTGGCCTAACATGCAAAGGAGTTCCTGCTACAAAAAAGCCCTGGGTTTTGACAACAAACAAGGTAAACAAAATAAGAAGTTAAAGGTCGGTGTGGCTGGATGACCACACTTCTGGTAACATGGGGGTGCAGCCTAATATGCTAATGAGCTGTGCTGTCAGGGGTGTGGCCTAATATGCAAATACATTTCTGCTGTTGGGTGTGGACTATTATGCTAATGAGTTCCTGCTGGGCTTTTTCTACAAAAAAAGCCCTCGTAGTAAATCCACATACAAGTACAAATTCATACAAAGCTAAAATTCCAAAAAACAGCAACACATGGCAGAAAACGTCAATTTCCAGTCTCCATGGGCGCCTCCAGTGCTGGGTATGTGCTGACAGGGATAAGGACCCGCTCAGCCGATGCCATGGCGATCTCTAGAAAGGGCGGTTCACCCGGGCAGTATAGGCAGAGGAGACCAAAGTGTTTAGACATGACCATCAAATAACAATACTGGAAATCTGAATGGTCAAAGGTAGAATTTGTAATAATAGGGATTTTTTTTTATTTTTATTTTTGCTGTCAAGTTGCAGCCAGCTCATTATGACCCCGCAGGGTTTTCCAAGCAAGAGACGTTCAGAGATGGTTTTTCCATTGCCTTCCTTTGCGTAGCAGCTCTAGTATTCCTCGGTGGTACCTCATCTAAATACTAATGACCCTGCTTAGCTTCCGAGATCTGATGGGACTGGGCTAGATACTAGTTTGTGATGTTATAAAGTCGGGCTGGCACTCAGAGACCTTTGGAGTCTGAAGTTATTAACTGCAGTTCAGTACAGTGATGAGATTATTGTACTATAACCTGGAAGTCCTGGATTCAAATCCTCACCCAGCTTCCAAAAATGATCACAGCCTAATCTGCCTCCTTTTTGGGGGGAATATTTTAGGTCAATGGTATGCAGTGTTCCCTCTAAGCTGAGCTAATGTGAGCTAGCTCGCAGGTTTTTAGCCTCCGGCTCACACATTTTTGTCTCCACTCAGGAAGGTTGGCTCCAGAGCAAACTGATTTATGCAGCAGCCAAATGGCTCGCTCACAACTTGAATGCCAGTCGCTCACAAAGTAGAATTTTTGCTCCCAAGACTCCACAGCTTAGAGGGAGCATTGACGGTATGTACGAAGAATTTTCTTGATTTGACTCCTGACGATAGATTTCAGTTAGCAAGACATTAGTCTGAAACTGCGGAGGTCTCCTGCCATTTAGGCTGGGCAGTTCTATAATAAGTAGACCAGTGGGGGTGGTCCAGGAAAAGGCCGCTTCCTGTGTTCCGTTAATTAACTGGCCAAATCTTCATGCGTTTGCATCACAGGCTTGAATGTTCCCACCACCGCCAAAGAAGTGCTTGTAGGTGAAATCAGGTCTAACACTGGGATGCCTGTCGAAGTGAAGTGATTTAGTAATTGCAGACTAGTCAGAACTCATCTGGAGTAGCATGTCCAATTTCGAGTGCCGTGCTTTAAGAAAGACAGCAAAATTGTGTTGGGTTAAGAACCATAAGAAGATTAGGCTTCCTTCTCTACTTTTGACTGCAGCCTGGATGTGAACTGGATCTACGTGAATAAATGTAAGGCTGCGATCACACACACAAATAGCTGCGCCATAGGGCACGAATGCCAGGTGGATTTTTAAGGGCGCAATCAGATGGAAACAACTGCCAAGCATCCCGCACCCATCGGAAACCCGTTTTATTCCACCACAGAAGTGGGGTAAAAAGACACAAGGGAAAGTCCAGTAGCAAATGGGTTGCCACGGGCCAGGAATGGACTTTCCCCTGTGTGATCATTCCAGCATGCTCCCATGGCATCAGGATGGTCTGATCAGGCCATCCTGACTCCATGCTGTTGTTTCCCCCCCCATTTCAGTATGCACATCATCACACACTGCACAGGGAGTACTTGGTGCGGAGATGCAAATCATCAACCCTCGTTGAAGCACACTGGAAACATGCAGCAAAAAAAAACAAAACAAAAAAACAATTCACCTGCGGTTGTGTCTGATCACACAGTGACGGGCTGCCCCCACAGCTCCCAGGGACTGTGTGATTGTGCAAATGTGGGTCAAATTCCTACAGAGCAAATAGCCTAGCTTCCCCCCTCCCGCGTTATCTCCCACGTGTGACCACAACCGAAGTTTACCTTTTTTGCAATATATTTCTTGGGAGATTTATTTACTGCACTCAGTATCATGTGAAACTGTGCTGCATTAACCTAATATCCTAAATGTTTGGCTGAGTTCAGACTGGCAATTTGCCCCGCTATAGCCACGTTTCAGCGACATTTTAAAAGCAGATTAAAGGGGGCGTTCACACAGGCACATCTGCCTGGCGTTCCCCACCCCGTAGGCAACCTGTGCTGCTCCACTTTGCTCCCGCGTTTAAAAGATACCTGATAAAAGTGGTAGCAAATCCTGGAGAGTGCCTTTATCCTGCTTTATTCTGCTTCCTGGAACTGTGAATGAGAAGCCGAAAAGCTGGGAGCAACCCGCTTCTATAGCATGCGCCAAGTGTTTCCACACATAAGGCAGCAGTGATCTGATTGGCTGTGCTCCGTTCTACTGCCCAATGCAGTGCCGGCGCAATGGGATCCTCCCCAAATCGGCCAGATGCCTATGTGTGTATGAATGCATGGGTGCATGAGCGCATATTTGCTCATGCATCCATGCACCCATGCACTCATACACACATAGGCATCCGGCTGAATTACCAAGGAAAAGCTGCTTATAGCCACGCCTCTGGACCAGCAGTCTGAACGCTCCCGCACGCCTCCTCCCGTTATGCTCCCGCATCCATCAGCCCCATGTGACCAGGGAAACCCAGAACAGTTTATTCCAGAGCTTTTTTACCATGACTGGCTCCCGCTGCAAATTGCCAGTCTGAACTCAGCCGTTGGGGGCTTACAAGGTGTTTTTCCTGCTCTGTGATTCTATGAACTAGAGGGACACGGCACGCACGTCTGAACCAGTCCTAGAAGTGATGGAAGGAAAACCCATCAAGATACTGTGTACTTTTGTCAGAAATATTCCAGCCCGGGAGAGCTACCTGTGTGAGTTTTGTTCCGTGGAGGGGATCCACGACAAGCATAATGCGTCAACTTCCCTTCTCAGGATATCTTTGGTACCTAATGAGCAATCTGTGTGAAATGTTACAAGCAACACCAGCAAGCCAGCCTACAGCTTTGCTCCTTAAAATAAGAGTTGTGTTATTTAACACCTGCCGCAAATAGCATGCAAGACAGAAGCTGGCATTTATAGCTGGGAATATACATTTGGAATGCCTCATAGGTTTGGGTGGCGCATTTTAGCTGGACGGAGCTCTCTTAGCAAGAGGAAGGAATTTAGTGCTAATCAGCTCAGCAGCCCTGTTTCTAACTCAGAGTGAGCAGAAGATAATTGACACCTGGATTGGTACCTGAGGGCTATCTAACGCCAGAGGCCACCAAGGAGAGTATTCAACAAGTATTGCCATCATACTGTCACACAGGTCTCTTTTTTGTAGCAGGAACTCCTTTGCATATTAGGCGACACACCCCTAACGCAGGCCCATAGCCAGGATTTTTTAAGTCAGGGGGCATTCAAATCTCTTAGGGGGCACTGGCTAATTGAATTAAAGGAATACCCGGCTCCTTCCCTACACCTGCTGTTGCTCAGGGACCTAGGCTGGATGGGAAGTCAGGGGCCTTGCCAGTAAGTCAGGGGGCCTAGCCCCGAGATGCCCCATTGTAGCTACGGGCCTGCCCTAACATAGCCAATCCTCCAAGAGCTTACAGAGCTCTTCTTACAGGGGCTACTGTAAGCTTTGGGAGGATTGGCTACATTAGGGGTGTTGTTGTGTATTAACTGGAATAAGACGGCCGCCTCTGCATGGCCTGACCATGTGGTCCAACAAACCTCAGAGCTTCGCTCCAAAGACAATAGCCACTTCGGATCCGTGGGTGCACCTATGGGCTCGCCCGGATCCGAAAATAACCCTATGAAATTGTAGATGTGTAAATAAGGCCAATCATGGATGATGGGTGGGTGTGTGGTGTGGGGCACAGATATAAGCCGGGCATCCACTGGCCCCGGCATCCTTCTTTCATTCCAATAAACAAGAGCTGATTCACCGTGCTGAGTCTCCGACCTCAGTACCTTTCAGGTGTGTTGCCTAATATGCAAAGGAGTTCCTGCTACAAAAAGAGCCCTGCAGTGTCACAATAAGGGGCTTTGAAACATTCACATTTACTTTGGTCAGAAGGTAGGTCTAAAGTTCCTACTCCAGTTGATATGTTCCCTGAAATATTTCAGTGACCATACGGATAATCTCCAGTACGAACGGGACTATGTGTGCACCTGGAAGTCATGGCGACCCTCCGGTGACTGACCCCTACTGGGGGCTTGCAGGATATTCAGAGAGGTGGCTGAATAAAGCCTGCCCCCACCTCCCAACTGCTGGTATTCCAATTAGGTCTCCCATCCAAGTACTTGCCAGAGTCGACGCTGCTTAGCTCCCGAGACCTGACGAGATCGGACTTGCCTGGGCTATCCAGGTCAGGGAGGGTGTGATAAACCTTGAAGATGCAACGATATCGGTTCTGGTTACAGATTGCCAGTGACAGGCCTAACAATGGGGTACTCTCTTCTCTGTTAGAAGTAGAATCAAAGCACGCTGCCACACTATGAAGCAGAGCTACCATTGATTGATTGATTGATCGATCGATCGATTTGACCGGTCAAAGCCAGGTCAGGGTGGCTCACATTAGTGTCAGGTAGCCCTGTCATGGAGCTGGAATGCGAGGGGAATACTCTCAGTCTACCAGCCTCTGACCATGACTATTCTACTGTCTGTATGTTATCATCTTCCTGACCTTGTAGTGTCTCCAGCTGCAGAACTCCTCTGCTGGGAATCAACGACCTTTTAGATTGTTTTGCCCGCTTTGCCCACTTGCTTTGCCCGCATGCACGAACTATACTCATTGGCTTCAGCTCGTTTAGGGGGTTGTTTGATTCCACTATAATTTAGGGAGCCCTGCTGTTCCCAGGCATTCCTGACACAAGCTGTACACGTGTCTTTAGTTATGATTCACCAATAAACAGATTCTTCTACTGAAGCCCTGCGTTGTGTGATCTGACTAAGGAGCCTGACAATTAGTCAGTACATAAATAACAATTAAAATCCACATTAAATCATCTAAAAACAGCTAAAGCTGTAAGTAATTCAGATTCGTAAAGTGCTGGTGATGATTCATTAGTTGTTTAAGATGGCTTACTTTAAGAGTGTACGCAGAGGTCTAACAATCATTCTGCTCACGGTCTTCCTAATACAAGGGCAGCACTGGCTAGATGTCAGAACCAAGGGCCAGGACTCTGTAGTAGTGGTGGCTCCTTAGTTGAAAGCCTGGTGGAAGAGCTCCGTCTCGCAGGCCCTGAGGAACTGCAAAAGATCCCGCAGGGCCCTGTTCTTCTCCAGGAGCTCATTTCACCAGTATGGAGCTACCACTGAAAAGGCCCTGACTCTGGTGGTAGCAAGCCTGGCACCCTTGGGGCCCGGGAACGTCAGTCGATTCTGAGACCCCGACTGTAGTGCTCTCTGTGGTATGTATGGGGAAAGGCGGTCTCTCAGGTATGTCGGACCCTGGCTATATAGGGCTTTAAAGGTAAGAACCGGCATCTTGAAGTGAATTCGGTATGCTATTGGCAGCCAGTGCAGTGTCCTCAGCACAGGCTGGATGTGCTCCCACCTGGGGAGACCCATCAGACACCTGGCTGAAGCATTCTGCACTAGCTGCAGCTTCCGGATTTGCGACAAGGGCAGCCCCATGTAGAGAGCGTTACAGTAGTCTAATCTTGAGGTGACCATCGCATGGATCACTGTTGCTGGGTCAGCGCAGTCGAGGAAGGGAACCAACTGCCTGATCAGCCGAAGATGGTAAAAGGCCAACCTGGCAGTGGCTGCTACCTGGGCCTCCATTGTTAAGGAGGCATCTAGGAGCATTCCCAACCTCCTAACCTCTGGCACTGGCACCAACGATGCCCCATCGAAGGTTGGGAGTAGGATCTCTACCCCTGAACCTCCCCGACTCAAGCACAGGATCTCCGTCTTCATCGGGTTCAGTTTCAGCCGGCTCAGCACTAGCCAGCCAGCTATGGCTCGTACTCGGTCGGCTCATTTCCTGAACCATCCCAGAATTCTCCCTGCTTTCTCCCTGAGCCAGGACTCAGCTCCTGCTGTGCTTCCCTCCAGTGTCCCACCCCCCTTCTTAATGGTGATTGGCTCCTGGAGCAACACTCCCATAGGCTCAAGTGTGTGGCTGTTTTCCCTTTCAGGGGCGGGGCAGCCTTCTGTCCCACACAAGAATGATGTGACAAGCGGCTTCCAGTCCAATCAGGGAGAAAAGCCAGATACATTTTTTTAAAGTAGATCTTCTGCTTCATCGATGTCCTCAACAGGTGACCTACCAAACCGACCCCTAGATCTGTTTCCATAATATGTGTAGAGAAGAAGAAGAAGAAGAAGAAGAAGAAGAAGAAGAAGAAGAAGAAGAAGAAGAAGAAGAAGAAGAAGAAGAAGAAGAAGAAGAAGAAGAAGAAGAAGAAGAAGAAGAAGAAGAAGAAGAAGAAGAAGGAGGAGGAGGAGGAGGAGGAGGAGGAGGAGGAGGAGGAGGAGGAGGAGGAGGAGGAGGAGGAGGAGGAGTTGGATTTACACCCCGCCCTTCACTGTCCAAAGGTGTCCCAGAGTGGCTTACAAACTCCTTTCCCTTCCCCTCCCCACCACAGACACCCTGTGAGGGAGGTGGGGCTGAGAGAACTCTGACAGAAACTGCTCTTTTTCAAGGACAGCTGTGCCAGAGCTTGTGACTGACCCAAGATCACATCAGCAGGTGCAAGTGGAGGAGTGGGGAATCAAACCCGGTTCTCCCGGATTAGAGTCCGCGCACTTAACCACTACACCAAACTGGCTCTTTTGGTCTACGTTTCTCGATGAACACTGTATCCCAGAGTGTTGGGAGAGGGGGAACTCTGGGTGGGAAAATCCCTGGAGAATTGGGGGGTAGAGCCTGGGGAGAGTTAGGGTTTGAGAAGGAACCCCAGCAGGGCATAATTCTAAAGAGTCCACCCTCCATAGTAGCCGTGTACTCCAGTGAAACGGGTCTCTGTAGTTTGGAAGTCAGTCGTAATTACCTGGAGATCTCCAGACCCACCTGGAGGCTGGTAACCATACATGGTGGACATAGGCAGTAAACCTTGGTGGTGGAAGTTTGTAAGCTGCTCTGAGACTCTGATTGAAGGGCAGGTAATTAATCCAATCTCCTCCTCCTCCTCCTCCTCCTCCTCCTCCTCCTCCTCCTCCTCCTCTTCTTCTTCTTCTTCTTCTTCTTCTTCTTCTTCTTCTTCTTCTTCTTCTTCTTCTTCTTCTTCTTCTTCTTCTTCTTCTTCTTCTTCTTCTTCTTCTTCTTCTTCTTCTCCTCCTCCTCCTTCTCCTTCTCCTTCTCCTTCTCCTCCTCCTCCTCCTCCTCCTCCTCCTCCTCCTCCTCCTCCTCCTCCTCCTTCTCTTTCTTCTTCCTCCTCCACTACAAAAAAACAACAACAACAACACATAAGGAAAAAGATTTTTATTTTCTACTCAGTTTTGTGCTGCAAGGGTGATTTGAACAGGCAAAGAAAGGATCTCCTTGGAAACTGGCCAACTGACTCAAGTCTTCTCTGGTTTTCCTGCACATCTTGTCTCTGAACTCTTTGACCGATTTCACACAAGAGCTGGGCCAGCGTCACGCCTCCCTTTGCCCCCTTTCTATTGGTCAATTTCCCACTGGAAGCCGCGTGGCTGCCTTTTGACCCCTGGCTTTGCCTGATTTTCCCCAGGGTTTTGTGATCCTGTTTTTTGAGGATTGTGTTTTCCCTTGGTATACAGAAGGGGAGAAAAAAAGATTTCTGCATGATATGACGTGGTCTATTCGTGGCTTTCTGAACTCTGGTCGATAAGTGAGAATGAGGCTTTGATGTCTGTTCCGTCCAGTTCCCCTCCAATACATTCACAAGCCGTTTCCTAACCAGTGGAAGAGGTTGTAGCATTACAGGCACACAAGGGAGGAAATAACACGTGTGGAAAACGTGGCTGTGGGGGTTGATAACAGGGAAGGTGCTCTGTTTGTGCTTGGTATGGGGATGCCAGCCTCCAGGTGAGACCTGGGGATCCCCCTGGAATTACAGCTCGTCTTCAGACTACAGAGATCAGTTCCCTTGGAGAAAATGGATGCTATGGAGGGTGGACTCTATGGCCCTGTGCCCCACTGATGCCCCAGTCCTCCCCAGTCTCTATCCCCAAATCTCTACGAGTTTTCCAACCTGGATCTGGCAACCCTGCCCCACATCCTCCACCAAGGGGGGAGCTGGAAACCCTAGTATTTGGGGCTTGTACTATGCTGCTTCCAACTGCAATTGGGGATTTACGTGGTGATGGTCGGGGGGAAATCCTGTATATAGAAAATTACCAGATCAGTGTGAAGGTTTTTTGGTGCCCTAGGCTTGGTGTTTCTGGCAGCCCCCTCCGCTGCCGGGGCTCCCCAGGGCAAGGGAGGTCTCCCCTCCTCCTCCTCCTCCTTCCCCCTCTCGCCTGCTGCTGAGGCATGCCAGCAAGCCAGAGAAGGGGCAGGGGTTTAAACCCCCGTCCCTTCTGTCTGAGTGCCGGCTTGCTGGCACATCCTACAGCTGCGGGGCATGCTGGCAAGCCAGGGGAAGGGGTGAGGGTTTTTGGAGGGACTTTTGGTGGGGGCGGGGGCCAGAAACACCAGGTACCATCAGGAGGTCCAGCAGTGGGGCCAGGACACTAGAAGCCCTCCCACTGTTGCCCCCCCCCAGGACCAAGAATACAGAGCATCACTTGCTCCAGAGTTCCTATCTATAACTTGTGGCTCTGCTGTGCTCCAGATGTTTCCCTAATTCCCTCTTGAAGCTGTCCATGAATCCCCAACATCTCCAGTTAAAAGGCTCCGGTATTGGCAGGTAATGTGAAAAACACCTAGCACCCTGAAGAACCTCTGCCTTTCTGAAGAGGGGAGGTGCCATGGCTCAGTGGCAGAGCATCTGCTTGGCATGCAGAAGGTCCCAGGTTCAATCCCCAGCATCTCCAGTCAAAAGGACCAGGTAGGAGGTAACGTGAAAGACCTCCACCTGAGACCCTGGAGAGCCGCTGCTAGTCTGAGTAGACGATACTGACCTTGATGGACTGATGGTCTGATTTAGAAGAAGAGAAGAAGAGATTGGATTTATACCCCGCCCTTCACTACCCAAAGGTGTCTCAAAGCGGCTTACAATCTCCTTTCCCTTCCCCTCCCCACAACAGACACCCTGTGAGGTAGGTGGGGCTGAGAGAGCTCTGACAGAAACTGCTCTTTTTCAAGGACAGCTCTTGTCAGAACTATGGCTTGCCCAAGGTCATCCAGCCAGGTGCAAGTGGAGGAGTGGGGGAATCAAACCCGGTTCTCCCAGATTAGAGTCCCCGCGAGGGGAAGGGAAAGGAGTTTGTAAGCCGCTCTGAGACACCTTTGGGTAGTGAAGGGCGGGGTATAAATCCAATCTCCTCCTCCTCCTCCTCCTCCTCCTCCTCCTCCTCCTCCTCCTCCTCCTCCTCCTCTTCTTCTTCTTCTTCTTCTTCTTCTTCTTCTTCTTCTTCTTCTTCTTCTTCTTCTTCTTCTTCTTCTTCTTCTTCTTCTTCTTCTTCTTCTTCTTCTTCTTCTTCTTCTTCTTCTTCTTCTTCTCCACTACACAAAACTGGCTCCATCTAGCAAGGTAGCTTCATGTTTGCTCATATGTATGTCCAATCTCTTCTTTTGGTTTAGTTGGACACAGCATATTTCAACCCCCGCCAGGTCTAGGCTGTTAGAGTTTTGAAACTGAGAAACCACTAGAGAGGATCCAGAAGGTGGGGGGAGAGAATCAATTAAATGAGCCCCGAGGGGTCCTGTTATTAGAGTGATTAAGGAGAAGATGCGGCATATGTAAACCATTTGGGAATCCCTCTGGGACTGAGCTTGTTCATAAATACAGAATTGCCATTTAATAATTAATTATTAGTTCCAGACACTGTAACCTTAGAGGAACAGCCTTTTTTTTAAATTTTCTGGTTGGAATTTCCCACAGAGTCATTAACTTTGTATTCACTTTGGGAGTCAGTCCTGATCTTTCTGCTCAGGAAGAAGAAGAAGGAGGAGGAGGAGGAGGAGGAGGAGGAGAAGGAGAAGGAGAAGGAGAAGGAGAAGGAGAAGGAGAAGGAGAAGGAGAAGGAGAAGGAGAAGGAGAAGGGGAGAAGAAGGAGAAGAGGAGAAGAAGAGGAGGAGAAGAGATTGGATTTATACCCCCCCTTCACTTCCCAAGGGAGTCTCAGAGCGGCTTACAAACTCCTTTCCCTCCCCTCCCCACAACCGACACCCTGTGAGGTAGGTGGGGCAGAGAGAGCTCTGACAGAAACTGCCCTTTTTCAAGAACAGCTCTGACAGAACTTGTGACTGACCCCAGGCCACACCATCAGTTGCATGTGGAGGAGTGGGGAATCAAACCCGGTTCTCCCAGATTAGAGTCCACGCACTCAACCACTACACCAAACTCGCTGTCCTCCAAAGGCTTGATTCATAAAAGGGGAAGACCAAATGTAATGTATTTTGATGTCTGACGGCTTCCAGAAAAGGTGGTCTTTCGCGGGAATGGAGTGAAGGTGTCTGGGCATGGTGGTTAACACATGAAGCTGCCTTAGACTGAATCAGGCCCTTGGGACACCACAGTCAGACCAGCATTGGCTCTCCAGGTTCTCAGGCAGAGGTCTTCCACATCACCTGCTACCTGGAGATGCCGGAGATTGAACCTGGGACCTTTTGCATGTCAAGCAGATGCTCTACCACTGAGCCACAGTCCCTCCCATGGAGTGTCCATGAAATGTGTCCCTGCCTTCTCCTCTACTCCTTCAGCTCCTTTTTTTTACTCCTGGCAACATCACTCTGGGGATCGTGGGACCCGAGTGGAAGAAGAGTTTCACAGGTTGGGGAGCTGCAGTTAGAAAGGAGAGGTGGGGGTGGGGAGTCAACCCTCTCATATCAGTAGAGGTCCATGGCTCAGTGGTAGACCCTCTGCTTAGTGTGCAGAAGGTCCCAGGTTCAATTCCGGGCATCTCTACTTAAAAAGGACCAAATAGTAGGTGAAAGGAAATACAGAAAAGAGAGCTGACATGGTGTAGTGGTTACGAGTGGTAGACTCTAATCTGGAGAACCAGGATTGATTCCTCACTTCTCTACATGATGCCCTACTCCTTCACAGGAAGCCTGCTGGGTGATCTTGGGCCAGTCCCAGTTCTTTCAGAACTCTCTCAGCCCCAGATACCTCACAAGGTGACTGTTGTGGGGAGAATAAGGGATGGTGATTGTAAGCCACTTTCAGACTCCTTAAGGTAGGGAAAAACAGGGCATAAAACCCTCCCCCTCCTCCCCTCCTCCTCTTCTTCTCCTTCTTCTCCTTCTCCCCTTCTTCTCCTTCTCTTTCTCCTTCTCCTTCTCCTCCTCCTCCTCCTCTGCCTGAGACACTGGAGTTTCACAGCCAATCAGAGCAGGTACTACTGAACTTGTTAGACCAAGAATCTGACTCAGAAGAAGGAGCTTCAGTGATGAAGATCCCGCTTTGCATGATCAATGATATGGAAGATCTCTACCCAAACCCTGGAAGTCCATTGTGGTTGGCAGAGCATCTGCCTTGCATGCAGAAGGTCCCAGGTTCAATTCCCAGCATCTTTAGTTAAAAGGCCCAGGCAGTAGATGATGAGAAAGACCAAGACCACCATCTGTGACCTGCGAGAGCTGCCACCAGTCTGAGTAGGCAACACTGACCTTGATGGACCAAGGGTCTGATTCGGTAGAAGGCAGCTTCATGTGTGTCCATGGGATGCTGGCTAGGTCTGAGTCAAGTCCAGGGCTGCATGGAGAGGCCTGAGACATGGCCAGTACTGCAGAGGCTTGGTTAAGCTAGCTCCTTTCCACCAAGCCAGTCTGCCCTTCTGCCAGTCAGAGCTAGATGGTGTGAGCTTAGTGTCCTCCTCTGTGATGGAATAAGCTTAGTGTCTTCTCTATAATGGAACAGAATGGAGAGGAGCAAATATTGAAACTCCAGGCTGAGCCAGCTCAGTGATTAAAATGTGGAATTCACTGCCAGTGGGTGTAATCATGGCCAAAGGAATGGACATCTTGAAAAGGGGGATTAGACAGATGTGAGGAGGATAAGTCTGTCAATGGTTACTAGCCATGGTGGTGGAGGGAAGGCTTCACATTCAGAGGTGCAAAGCCTCTGAATCCCAGAGCTGGGAGGTGACATCAGGGGAAGGTCTGGGCCTCTATGCCCTGTTGTTGGATGTCCAGAGGAACTGGTTGGCCACTGTGTGAGACAGGATGCTGGACTAGATGGACCATTGGTCTGATCCAGCAGGGCTCTTCTGGTGTTCTTAGCAGGGGATGGCCTCGGCCTCTCTGCCCTTTTGTTGGCCCTCCAGAGGAACTGGTTGGCCACAGAATGAGACACAGGATGCTGGGCTAGATGGACCACTGGTCTGATCCAGCAGGGCTCTTCTGATGTTCTTATCAGGGGATGCCCTCAGCCTCTCTGCCCTTTTGTTGACCCTCCAGAGGAACTGGTTGGCCACTGTGTGAGACAGGATGCTGGACTAGATGGACCACTGGTCTGATCCAGCAGGGCTCTTCTGGTGTTCTTAGCAGGGGATGGCCTCGGCCTCTCTGCCCTTTTGTTGGCCCTCCAGAGGAACTGGTTGGCCACAGAATGAGACACAGGATGCTGGACTAGATGGACCATTGGTCTGATCCAGCAGGGCTCTTCTGATGTTCTTATCAGGGGATGCCCTCAGCCTCTCTGCCCTGTTGTTGACCCTCCAGAGGAACTGGTTGGCCACTGTGTGAGACAGGATGCTGGACTAGATGGACCACTGGTCTGATCAAGCAGGGCTCTTCCTATGTTCTTATCAGGGGATGCCCTCAGCCTCTCTGCCCTGTTGTTGACCCTCCAGAGGAACTGGTTGGCCGCTGTGTGAGACAGGATCCTGGACTAGATGGACTATTGATCTGATCAAGCAGGGCTCTCCTGATGTTCTTATCAGGGGAAGACCTCGGCCTCTCTGCCCAGTTGTTGGCTCTCCAGAGGAACTGGTTGGCTGCTGTGTGAGACAGGTTGCTGGACTAGATGGACTCCCTGGTCTGATCCAGCAAGGCTGTTCTTATATTCTTACGTTTTTATGAGTAGTGGAGATGGCCAATAAGTTCACTGTTTCCAAACGATCAAGTGTGGCACAGTTGAGATAACACATGCAACCGGCTGTGCATAGAAAGCTGTAGCTGGACATAGGTTAATCTGTCTCTGTCACTGATTCATTACTTGGCCTTGGGCATATTGCTCTCTCACCGCCAAAACTCTCCAGATTAGAAACTTGCGATGTTGCAACCCTTGCAAATGATTTGCTGAAGGATCCAGCTTCTTCATTCTTCATCCAGCCTTCCCCCGGGGATCTCATGATGGCATACTTGTTTTCCCCAGTCGCATTTCCAACCTAAGGACGATCTTGTGAGTTCCTAAGCAGAGTGACACTGTCTTTAAACCCGTTGACTTCTAAGTGTACTTAGAAGGGTACAATTCTGTTTAGGATTGCAAAGCAGGGGAAAGAAACAGAGACGATATGCCTTTGTTCCAGTTATGAAACTCCTGTGGCAGGTTTTGCTGTAGGAACCCCCAGAAGACCAGACCGGAGAGAGCCGCTTGGCAGTCCAACTGTCTGCAGTTACTCTAACCTAAGTCCACCAATTTCAGTGAACTTCGACTGGGGTAGCTTTGCATTGAATTGCACTGCAAGCCCCCCCTCTGAGCACAGCTGGCAAAGCCGTTTTCAAATGTTCCTTTATGTATAATTTCCCCGAGTAATCACAGGTAGTGCTAGCAGGAATGAGGCTCATTCCACCGGAGGAAGGGATCTTTTGTCGATTAGATCTGGCCTTTCCTAGCAGGTGTCCTCGGCACCGAAATCAGCCCCTCTCAGAGCATAATGCCACGCTCTTATCTGAAATTTCTAAGCTGCCTTTATGCAGCTTTAAGACGTCAACTGTTCCTCTCTCCTTTGGCATTGGAAGGATTATGGTGGCAGCTCTTCAGCCGATGATACATTGGCCCTGTGTCTCTGGGCCAGCACACTAGTGCTAGGAAGGGAATTGATAACAAATCAGCCAGTACCATCATGCCCCTGTATAAATCATTGGTGCAACCTCATTTGGAATACTGTGTACAGTTCTGGTCACCACATCTCAAAAAGGATATTATAGCATTGGAAAAAGTGCAGAGAAGGGCAACTAGAATGATAAAAGGGTTGGAACACCTTCCCTATGAAGAAAGGTTAAAATGCTTGGGGCTCTTTAGCTTGGAGAAACGATGGCTGAGGGGTGACATGATCGAGGTTTATAAGATTATGAATGGGATTGAGCAGGTTGAGGAAGAAGTACTTTTCTCCCTTTCTCACAATACAAGAACTCGTGGGCACTCTATGAAATTGCTGAGCAGTCGGGTTAGAACAGATAAAAGGAAATACTTCTTCACCCAAAGAGTGATTAACCTATGGAATTCACTGCCACAGGAGGTCGTGGCAGCTGCAAGCATGGTCAGTTTCAAGAGGAAATTGGATAAACATCTGGAGCAGAAGTCCACCAGTGGCTATTAGCCACAGGGTATAGATGGGAACTCTCAGTCTGGGGCAGGTGATGCACTCTATTCTTGGTGCTGGAGGGGGCAGCAGTGGGAGGGCTTCTGGTGCCCTGGCCCCACTGCTGGACCTCCGGATGGCACCTGGTATATTTTGTCCACTGTGTGGCAGAGTGTTGGACTAGATGGGCCATTGGCCTGATTCAACACTGGCATCTCTTATGTTCTTATGTTCTTATGGAGAAATTCCCTGAGATATCACTGCTGTGCAGACATTTCCTGGGATCATCACTGAGATTGTGTCATACGGGGGAAGTGTTTACATTGGAGCTCTAACCTAGATAGCCCAGACTAACCGGATCTCAGAAGCAAAGCTAAGCAATGCCGGCCCTGGTTAGTACTTGGATGGGAGACCACCAAGGAATACCGGAGTTGCTACGTGGAAGCAGATGGTGATGAAGAAGATTGGTGCTAAAATGGATCCTCCACTCAGTTCTGCCCCCTCCATCTCCGCCCCCTGCTTACCTGACTGAACGTCGTTTGACCGCGTCATGCCTTTAATATATTGTTCTCGTTTCATGCTTGACAATCTCTGATCACTCCGCTGGCTTTTCTCATCTTGCCCTCTGACGCTGCTGCACGGGGATAAAAAGGATTTTAAGAGCTAGACAGAGTCACTATTCATTTCAGTGGTTTGGAACACGGTTTCCCTTCCTGCCCTGTATCCGGGTCGAAGCACACGCTGTCAGCAGCCACAAAAGATGCTTCCGTGACTTGTCGGAGTCTTGTGGGGAAACACATGCTCCTCCGCATTAAATACATGTGTGTGCATGCTTGTTCTTGATCCCTCTTTCTTTGGGCAAAAGGTGGGATACAGCCATTGGGATACAGCTGCATGGAACAGGGTTCACTGTGGGTTTTTTTGGGGGGGAAGGGATTTGTGAATTTCTTGCACTGTGGAGGGGGTTGGACTAGATGACCCCCGAGATCCCTTCCAACTCTAGATATGGCGAAACATTGGCCAATGGTTAACAACCTCTTGCATCTTGCACTTTATTTGTACTGTAATGGTTTTAGACTTGTATTATAAATGTTTTAACTGGTGTATTTTAAACATGTTGTGAGCCGCCCTGAGCCTGCTTTGCGGGGAGGGCGGGGTATAAATCCCATAATAAATAAATAAATAAATAAATAAATAAATAAATAAATAAAAGATGAGTTGGATTTATTCCCCCCACCCGCCCTTCACTTGGCGTCTCAGAGCACCTTAAAATTGCCTTCCCTTCCTCTCCCCACAAAGGACACCTTGTGAGGTAGGTGGGGCTGAGGGAACTCTTTCGAGAACTGCTCTCGAGAGAAGAGCTCTGAGAGGACTGTGACTGGCCCGAGGTCACCCAGCTGGCTGCATGTGGAGGAGTGGGGAATCAAACCCAGTTCTCCAGATTAGAGTCCGCCACTCTTAACCACTACACCAAACTGGTGAACCACCTCTGAATGTCTCTTGCTTTGAAAACTCTAAAGCAGGGGTGTCAAACGTGTGGCCCGGGGGGCAGATCAGTCCCCCAGAGGGCTTCTATCAGGCCTGCAAGGGTCTGGCTGCCTCCTGCTTCCTCCTCCAGTTCTGCTGCTGCGTCATCGCTTGCTTTCCCAGACTCTCTCAATCGCTCAGGAGAGATAGATAGGCAAGCTTCTGCTCCCTGCCCTGGGCTGAGGCTCCTCCCCCTCCCAGATCACAATGGCACAGGCATTTTGATGCAATAATTCAGAGCAAGAAGTGTCAGTTATCAGAGACTGCTAAATAAACAAAATATTGCAAGAATGCTAATGTTTCGAGCATGGTTGTTTTTTTTTTTAAGTTAAAAAAAACCCTTTTGTGTTTGTGTCTTTTATCAAGTTTATATCTCCACTACCTGGCATTACATTTTATGACACACATGGCCCGGCCTGACAAAGTCCAATTTATGTCAAATCCGGCTCTCCATAACAGATGTGTTCGACACCCCTGCCCTAAAGGGTCACCATAAATTCGCTTTGACTTGACAATGCTCTCCACCGCTATTTACATTTGAAGCCGTTATTGTCGATGTTCAGTGTTAGTACTGGGCCCTACCAGCTGCTATGATGGGGCCTGAAGCTGGAAAATGATTGTCAAGGGAGACCTTTAAGAGTGGAAATGAGGGAAAGTATTCAGAAGAGTAAAGGTGAAGATAAAGGCAGGTGGAATCTACATGTCATTGGATGTTGCGTGAACGGAAAAATCCAGGAAGTGGAGGGATACAATAGCACAGTATCCAGGGATGTGCAGATTCATTCTCGGCCAGATCCAAAGTGTCTACCCAAAGTGTTCTCTCAGGAGCAATTCTGGAGAGAGCTCTCTCAGCCCCACCTGCCTTACAGACAATGCTCCCTCCGAGCTGTGAAGTCTTGTGAGCAAAAATTCTACTTTGTGAGTTACTGGCATTCAAATTGTGAGTGAGAGATTTGGCTACTGCACAAATTAGTTTGCTCTGGAGCCCTCCTTCCTGAGCTAAGACAACAATGTGTGAGCCGGAGGCTAAAAAAACTGTGCGCTAGCTCACACTAACTCAGCTTGGAGGGAACACTGCTCACGGGGTGTCTGTTGTGGGGGAAGGGAAGGGAAAGGAGATTGTAAGCCGCTCTGAGATGCCTTCAGGTGGTGAAGTGTGGGGTATGAATCCAATCCCTTGAGCAAACAGCTCTGCGAGAACTTGTGACTGACCCAAGGTCACACCAGCAGCTACATGTGGCGGCATGGGGAATCAAACCTGGATCTTCCAGATTAGAGTCCACGCTCCTAACCACTGCACCAAACTGGCTCTATAGTGTGGCAGCGTGGGTAGACGATCGGTCCAGGAAGGACCGAAGGGAAGCTGAGCAATCTAGATCACAGGATTGCCACGTGGGTGAAATTTAGGCCAGGGTGGAGGGGAGGTGCCCTGGATCGCTCAGAGGCAGGGCTATTTTGGGGCAGGAACGCACAGGAACGGAGTTCCGGCTGGCTCCAGAGTTGGCCACGCCCACTATAGCCAAAACCTCTCTGTGCATGCCTACAGAGGGAAGGTCTGGAGAGTGACCCACCCGGTGACTCTGAGGCAGGTGGGCCGGGGGGGGGGGCCCTGGAAGGATCGGGGAGCATTTAAATGCCTCCCTGTTCCTTCCCCAGCCTTTCCAATGCTGGCTTGTCCAGGCTCCCCGCAGCCACGGGGTACCCAGGCAAGCAAAGGGAAAGCAGTTTAAACTACCTTCCCTTCCCTTCAAGGGGGAAGGGGCTTATTTGGGCACCCCACAGCTGCGGGGCACCCTGGCAAGCCAAGGGAAGGCATGGGGTGTGGTCTAATATGCAAATGAGTTGTGCTGCCGGGGTGTGGCCTAATATGCTCATGAGTTTCTGCTGTTGGGTGTGGCCTGTTATGCTAACGAGTCCCTGCTGGGCTTTTACTACCAAAAAAAAGCCCTGCTCAGAGGGATGGTGGGATTAAAAACCCCATTAATAAAAACGAACGTTGCTCCTCCCTGGTAGGAGGCAGCTATAAAATAACAGTTTCTCTGAGAGAATCGCTGAGACAAATACCATCTGCCTGGGTTGTCACCTTTCCCTTCCTTTTTCTTCCAAGTGGATTTTCCAAGTGACGCGAGAACTTCCCCAAGCCATCTGTTGGTATTAAGTATGTCCCCTGAAATATTTCCCTCTCTCTCTCTCTCCCTCTCCCTCCCCTGCATCATATTTCAGCACATGCAGATAAAAAGTATTTGCCGAGTTAACATCCTGGATGGTGTCGTTTGCACTGAGAGAGAATGAAAGAAAGTGCATGTGGGGGGCTTGGGTGTGAAGATTGCGGGCTGTGTTTTTACCCTCTCGCTGACTCCGGTTTAGGGATGATCTCCTCACAGAGAGCACCAATCTGTTGCTCTTTTCCCATGGCTCAGTGGTAGAGCCAACTGCTTGGCCCGCAGAAGGTCCCCAGTTCAACCCCCCACATCTCCAATTCAGGATCAGTTAGCAGGTGGTGGGTAAGAATCCTCCGCCTGTGACCCCGGAGTCCCAAATAGACAAATTCCACTAGTAGAAAACACCATCAAAGATTGCCAAAACATCAAACAATTATAAAGTTGGTGGTGTCACGACAACAACATGAATCCATAATGCCGCCCAGGGCTCTTTTTGTAGCAGGAACTCCTTTGCATACTAGGCGACACACCCTTAATGTAGCCAATCCTCCAAGAGCTGACAGTAGCCCCTGTAAGAAGAGCTCTGTAAGCTCTTGGAGGATTGGCTACATTAGGGGTGTGTGGCCTAATATGCAAAGGAGTTCCTGCTACAAAAAGAGCCCTGATGCTGCCCTGAGCCAGTTCGCGGGGAGGGCGGGGTAAAAATGTAAATAATAATAATAATAATAATAATAATAATAATAATAATAATAATAATAATAATAATAATAATAATAATAATAATAATAATAATAATAAGTACTGTAACCAATGCTCCCTCTAAGCTGTGGAGTCTTGTGAGCAAAACATTCTACTTTGTGAACCGCCGGCATTAAAGTTGTGAGCAAGCGATTTGGCTACTGCATAAATTAGTTTGCTCTGTATTCCTGAGCGGAGACAAAAATGTGTGAGCCGGAGGCTAAAAAACTGTGAGCTAGCTCACACTAACTCAGCTGAGAGGGAACACTGCCTGTAACTGTAATAAGGCAGTATGGCGTCTTCTACTAGTGGAATTTGTATGTTTGGGACTCCTGTGACACTAGTCTTTCCCCCTTGCGGTTTGGATAAGAAACCGGAGAGCCGCTGCTGGTCTGAGTAGACAAGACTGGTGGACCAGTGCTCTGATTCAGGATAAGGCAGATCCGTGTGTTCCATCTACTTGTGCGAGCAAAGGCCGATGAAGCATAGCAGTATCTACTCACTGTCATCTGGGGAGCTCTACAAGGTTCACGAGAACCACAGCGGGTGGTATCCTGTATCCCCATTCAGCCTACAGTGGTGCTCTCATCCAGTGCGAAGAGACTTGCCCTGACCTGGATAGCCCAGGCTGGCTAGATCTCGTCAGATCTTGGAAGCTAAGCAGGGTCAGCCCCGGTTAGCATTTGGATGGGAGACCACCGAGGAAGTCCTGGGGGTTTCTCTGCAGAGGCAGGCAGTGGCAACCCACCCAGGCCTGTAGCTACAGTGGGGCATCTCGGGGCAAGGCCGCCCCGACTTGCTTGCAAGGCCCCCTGACTTCCCATCCAGCCCAGGGCATCACAGCCTTCTCCCCTGGATTAATTTGATTAGCCAGTGCCTCCTAAGAAATTTAAATGGCCCCTGACTTAAGAAATCCTGGCTACAGGCCTGAACCCACCTCTGTTTGCCTCTTGCCTTGAAAACCCTCCGGGGTTGCCGTAAGTGGCGGTGACTCGGTCACACTTCACACCACCGTTTACATTCGAGGGGGTTATCGTTGATGGCTGGTGCTAGTGCTGGGCCCACTTGGGTGGTATGATGGGGGCATCGTTGGAACATGGCTGTCAAGGGAAACCCAGCTACAGGCCCGTAGTAACAGTGGGGCATTTCAGGGCCTGGCCCCCCTGACTTCCTGCCAAGGCCCCCTGGATTCTGTGCAGCCCCCAGGCACCCCAACTCTCTGGGCCACCTGGAGGACTCCCTACCACTGTTCCTTCCCCACGCACAGCTTGCTTCCCTGTGTAGGAAAGCAGACTGCGAGCGCTGCAAAAGTGAGGTTTTTTTTTTTTTAAATTGTATTTTGTGATGTCAGTGCCCCCAACTTATTTAAAGGCGTCCCCCCAAATGACAAAATCCTGGCTACGGCCCTGCCCATCTACGGTAACAATTTCCCTAACCTGAATGGCCCAGGCAACCCTGATTTCATCAGCTATCAGAAGCTAGGCAGAGTCGACCATGATTAGTATTTGGACTGGGAGACCGTCAAGGAAGCCCAGGGCTGTTATGCAGAAACAGGCATTGGCAAACCTCCTCTGAATGCCTCTTGCCTTGAAAATCCTACCAGGTTGCCATAAGTCAGCTGTGAATCGAAAGCACTTTCCGCCACCACCAGGATCCTTTTGCTAACACGAGAGAGAGAGAGACACTTCCCTTTTGGCAAAAGGTACCTGCACCAAACGGAACGCTGTTACCTTCCCACCGGAGTGGTACCTATTTATCTACTTGCAATTTCTTGCTTTCGAACTGCTAGGCTGGCAGGAGCTGGGACCAGAGACGGGAGCTCACCCTGTCATGCGGCATTCTCGGGTCTTGAACTGCTGAACTACTGACCTTCCACAGCCTGCAGTTCAGCGTCTTAACCACTTGAGCCACCAGCGTTCCGTGCACCTTGGTGTTTAGTCATGCCAGCCACATGACCACGGAAATGTCTTCGGACAGCGCTGGCTCTTCGGCTTTGAAACGGAGATGAGCACCACAACCCTAGAGTCAGATTCGACTGGCTTTCGAGCAAGGGAACCTTTACTTTACCTTACCTGCACCGAAGCAAAGCCTTGCTGTTGTGGAGCCATAGGATCCAGACTTTTATTTTCATCCAGCTCATGGGAGCCCCCAAAGAAGCCAACAGTTACAAGCACCCATAGAACACGTGCAGAAATCATTAGAAAGTTGGATGAATGTGTACTTGTTCCAGCCAACATTAAGCTGTTTTATTGATCTGGATGGGAAAACTAAACTCTCCCTCCGGAGAGATGTATGACCCCATTGCTCGCTCCTTTTAGAAGGTTAGCAAAAAGATCCTAATTTCGCAGGCCTTTTGTGGAGGAGATCTCAGCTTGACCGATACTTTTACTTTGATTGTTTGGCTTGTTTATTCCTCATTGAAATTGAATTGGTTGTTTTGATTGACTCCACCAGTCTGTCTAGTCCAACCCCCTGCACAACGCAGGAAATTCACAAATACCTCCCCCCATACCCCCAGTGACCCCCTGTTCCATCTTCTGGCCATGGAACAGGCGTCCCTGGGGGTATGGGGGGGAGGTATTTGTGAATTTCCTGCATTGTGCAGGGGGTTAGACTAGATGGACTCATGGACTAGATGGACCCTGGAGGTCCCTTCCAATTCTATGATTCTATGACTGCTGTTGTTTTTCCTGATTATATTCTGTAGTCTGCCCTGCTCTGGATGGCCCAGGCTAGCCAGATCACGTCAGGTCTCATAAGAACATAAGAGAAGCCAATGTTGGATCAGGCCAATGGCCCATCCAGTCCAACACTCTGTCACACAGTGGCCAGAAATAGCAGGTGCCATCAGGAGGTCCACCAGTGGGGCCAGGACACTAGAAGCCCTCCCACTGTTGACCCCCCGCCAAGCACCAAGAAAACAGAGCATCACTTGCCCCAGCCTGAGAGTTCCTATCTAGACCTTGTGGCTAATAGATAAGCATATGGAGCAGGGGTCCATCAGTTGCTAATTCCCACTTGAAGCCATCCATGCTTGTAGCTGCCACCACGTCCCTGTGGCAGTGAATACCATGTGTTAATCACTCTTTGGGTGAAGAAGTACTTCCTTTTATCCATTCTAACCCGACCACTCAGCAATTTCATTGAGTGCCCATGAGTTCTTGTATGGTGAGAAAGAGAGAAAAGTATCTCTTTCTCTACCGGCTCTATCCCATGCATAATCTTATAAACCTCGATCATGTCACCCCTCAGCCGTCGTTACTCCAAGCTAAAGAGCCCCAAGCGCCACAACCTTTCCTTATAGGGAAAGTTCTCCAACCTTTTGATCATTCTAGTTGCCCTTTTCTGCATTTTTCTTCCAAAGCTAGAATATCCTTTTTGAGGTGGGGTGACCAGAACTGTACACAGTATTCCAAATGAGGTCACACCAATGATTTATATGATACTGGCTGATCTGTTTCCAATACCCTTCTCGTAAGCTAAGCAGGGTCAGCCCTGGTTAATACTTGGATGGGAGACCACCAAGGAAGTCCAGGGTTGCTACTAAGGTTGCCAGGTCCCCCCTGGCCACCAATGGGAGATAGGGGTAGGGTGACCAGATCCAGGTTGGGAAACTCCAGGGGATTTGGGGTGGAGCCTGGGGAGGGAAAGGACCTCAGTGGGGTACAGTGCCATAGAGTCCACCTTTCAGAGTTGCCATTTTCTCCAGGGGAGCTGATCTCTGTCATCTGGAGATGAGCAGTAATTCTGGGGGATCCCCAGGTCCCACCTAGAGTCTCACGTCCCTAGTTGCTACACAGAGACAGGCAGTGGAAAACCTCTGGGCATAGAGATGGTATCCCTGAGGGATTGCAGGGGAGGTAACGGTGAATTTCCTGCATTGCGCAGGGGGTGGAGTAGGTTGACCTTAGGGATCCAGATCCATGGTTTTATGCTTAAACCACTTCCGTTCGTCTCTTGCCTTGAAAAACAGAAGAAGAAGAAGAAGAAGAAGAAGAAGAAGAAGAAGAAGAAGAAGAAGAAGAAGAAGAAGAAGAAGAAGAAGAAGAGGAGGAGGAGGAGGAGGAGGAGGAGGAGGAGGAGGAGGAGGAGGAGGAGGAGGAGGAGGAGGAGGGAGGAGGAGGAGGAGGCGGCGGCTGGATTTATATCCCGCTCTTCACTACCCAAAGGAGTCTCAGAGCGGCTTACAAACTCCTTTCCCTTCCCCTCCCCACAACAGACACCCTGTGAGATAGGCGGGTCTGAGAGACATTTTGACAGAAACTGCTCTTTTTCAAGCACAGCTCTGACAGAACTATGGCTTGCCCAAGGTCATCCAGCAGCTGCAAGTGGAGGAGTGGGGAATCAAACCTGGTTCTCCCAGGTTAGAATCCATGCACTTAACCACTGCACCAAACTGGCTCTCTACAGGGTCACCATAAGTCTGCTGCAACTTGGCCTTGCTTTCCACCTCTATTCTGTATTCTTTTAATGCTGCACACAGCTTTGGAAACTAATACAAGAAAAAGATTTATACATTTAGTAAATAATACAAGCGTGTGCTTAACTCAATGTGGCTGTGTCAATGGGACTTAAAAGGGCTTTGTGCCTGTTAAAACCTCATCGAATTGAAATAGTAATAGCTACAGCTACAGTTATAGTTAAGCACATATAACCCTCATTGATTTCGGAATAACAAAGGGATCTGTGTTTCTTAGTATGGCTTAAAATTTCTTAACTTTGGCAGGATTGTACTCATTAACAATAATGGAATAAGAACACAGGGAGGCATTAGAAAATTCATGCGCTAGGCTAATTGGCAAGGCAAAATCACCCTACAGTTCTCCCTAATGTTCTCCGACTTAAATCACCCGAATGTTCCCCCAGTTTAAAGCCCTAGTCAGACAGGCTGGCCTATCAGGGAACAATATATACCTCGTAGAAAAGTCCACAGCTACAGAGACAAACATGCAGACAGGATTCAATGCTGTAGATTATCTTGCTTTCTGATAAGAAACTGATGAGAGATGCAGCAGTCGTCAATGCCAGCGTTGTAGGCTGTTTTGCTTTCCGAAAAGAGATACAGCAAGCATCAAAGCAAGATGCCTCCCAGGGGAAAAAATGCGTGTTTCGAGAAATTCTTCTTCAGGCAAATTACTTTTCCTGGAACTGAATTACAAATAGGATATAACACAATATACTTGACATAGAAACCAGGGGAAGAAGACAGCTAGCTTGCTGCGCTCACCCAAAGCTCACAATGCTACAAGTTTAGTTATAGTTGTTAACTCTGTGAGATGTTGTAAGTACTGTTCCTTTAATTCTCTTGGAATCATCCGTGCAGCTGTGCTTTATCAGAGTGGTCTTTCTGGGTGGTTCCTACGGAGAACCGGAGAAGCCTTTTATAGAGTTGTTTGACTTGTAAGAACATAAGAGAAGTCAATGTTGGATCAGGCCAATGGCCCATCTAGTCCAACACTCTATCGCACAGTGGCCAAAAATACCAGGTGCCATCAGGAGATCCAGCAGTGGGGCCAGGACACTAGAATCCTTCCCACTGTTGCCCCCCAAGCTTGTGCATTGTAGCACTCTCCCCTCCCCCCGCTCATTTCTGCCTGACTCCTTTCTACCATCTTGTGGGGCAGAGACAAAACTGAAGTTTGATGTGTTAAATGCCATCTGAGAAACACTTGAGACTATGTACTCAGGGGCAGGGTTGGCCTATAAATTTGAATTATAAATAAAATAAACATCCATTGATCCTACCGGCCACCCATTCCAATTTCAGCTCTGCATATGCATCTGGGCTCTGACTGGCCTCTCCTAATGGTTTACCCCAGGGCTATTTGGGGGCAGGAATGCACAGGAATGGCGTTCCGGCTGGCTTCAGAGTTGGCCACGCCCACTACAGCCAAAACCTCTGCGTGCGTAGCTACAGAGGGAAGACCTGGAGAGTGACCCCCCCCCCGAGACTCTGAGGTGGGTGGGCCAAAGGGGGCCCTGGAAGCATCGGGGAGACATTTAAATGCCTCCCCCTGCCTGTCCAAGGGCCAGCTTGCCTGGCCTCCCCACAGCTGCGGGGCACCAGGGCAAGCCAAGGGAAGGCACGGGGGTGTGGTCTAACATGCTAATGAGCTGTGCTGTTAGGGGTGTGGCCTGATAGGCTAATGAGTTTCTGCTGTTGAGTGTGGCCTATTATGCTAATGAGTTCCTGCTGTGCTTTTTCTACAAAAAAACCCTTGGTTTGACTCCCCTTCTCCCCGGTAAATAGCTTTTGAGATCTCATTCCCACTCTGTCTGAAGAAGTATGTTTTGCACAGGAAAGCTCACATGCTGAACACAACTTTGTTGGTCTCAAAGGTGCCACTGGACTCAAACGTCATCTTGCAGCTTCTGACCAGCACAGCTTAGCCACCTGAATCTAAAATAAATATAATTCATCATATTTTGATCTACAAGGCTATTTTAGTGTTTCATACTGACACGGTTACAGGCTTGATTCATTTGTTGACGTTGTGTTTATGACCACTTTATGTCATGTTTTATGATGCTTATTCTTACCATTACTTTACTATTGTGAGCCTTTCAGAGTATCCTTTTAGGCTTGGGGGCGTAGATCTTCTAAATAAGGAAATAAGTAAGATCGTTTCTCCTTAGGCGTCTCTGGAAGACCAGAATGGGGGTACCTGTAGTATTTCTGGGAGAATGTCGGGAGTGATCTTAATGGCTGTAAAACATTTTATCACATATGTTTTAAACTATGCTGTCGAAGGCTTCCGCGGCTGGAGTTCATTAGTTACTGTAGATTTTCCGGGTTGTGTGGCCGTGGTCTTGGCATTGTGGGACCTGACGTTTCACCAGCAGCTGTGACTGGCATCCTCAGAGGTATAACACAAAAATTACAATTACCACGTCAGATTACACAGGGAGGCCATTGAAATTCATTAACATAAACACAATTTCAACAGAAAAGAAGAGAGTGTAAAAATAAATAGGGCATGGCTTTCTGTCCTGAAAAAAACACAAAAGGCTCTACACCTAACAATAGCACTACAGATAAGATCAGAATTTCAACAGCCAATCCACATACAAAAGAACCTCCTCAGGAGACAGGAAACCTCCTCAGGAAACAATCCATAGGCAAAAGAACCTCCTCAGGAAAGCTCCTCCATTAGCATGTTCATAGCCTGGGGAACTCCTACAAGATAATGACTCAGCCCTACCCCACCTTCCGGAGTAGATATAAATTACCTGCCTACCATTTTCCTTCTCACCTTGACACAGAAAGTACTCCATCTTTCTGTGTTATACCTCTGAGGATGCCAGTCACAGCTACTGGCGAACCGTCAGGTCCTACAATGCCAAGACCACGGCCACACGACCTGGAAAATCTACAGCAACTTATATTTTAAACTGTTAGCCACCTCAGTGTCCCTTGGGAAGGCAGAAAGGCAGGCTATAAATTTTGTAAATAAATCAATCATAAAACCTGACGGTCACCATCGTAGGAAGCCCGATACGGACCAAATTCCAGCCTGGGTTACTAATGTTGCAAGCCATGTAATACGTGGGAAACATTAACACTTTGAGCACGTCCCCCCTCAACAAAGTGATCGTTTCTGAGCTAAAATTAGGCCCGGGATTGTACGCTTTGTATCTTAATTAAAACGAAGCCCTCTTTATCAATTATGCTGACAAGTATACGTTGACGTCTGCTTGCCAACATAATCCCTTACTCCCCTTTTGATTAGTAAATGGGATTACATTAAAATTGATTCTCCTTCCGTGGTCCATTTGTACTCTCTTCCTCTATTCAATTATAGCCCTGGCCGGGTGCCATTCCCCACCCCCATTCGGCCCACAGAAGCGAGTTCGCCGTCATGTTCCTCCTGTGGCTTCCGGCTTCGCATTGATTAATCACAACGGGCTCTGGAGGTTTCACACGGAGACGGGATCTTATCAAATGTACATCTTCATCGGCTGTTCCTCACGGACACTCGGATGCACTTGAATGATATTCCCGGACAAATGGGGGGAGAGAACGCTCCCTTCGTATTGTTCATAGCCAATGGGGTGTAGTGGATAAGAGGGTCAGACCAGCATCCTGGAGACCCAGGTTCGAATCATGCCATGGAAGCTCAGTGAAAGACTTTGGACCGGTCACCCACTTTCAGCCTAACCTACCTCACTGGATTGTTGTGAGGATAAAATGGAGGAGTGCAGAATGAGCCAGTTTGGTGTAGCGAGAGCCAGTTTGGTGTAGTGGTTAAGTGTGCGGACTCTAATCTGGGAGAACTGGGTTTGATTCCCTACTCTTCCACTTGCAGCTGCTGGATGACCTTGGGCAAGCTATAGTTCTATCAGAGCTGTTCTCTCAAGGGCAGTTCTGGAAAGAGCTTTCTCAGCCCCACCTACCTCACAGGGTGTCTGTTGTGGGGAGGGGAAGGGAAAAGAATTTGTAAGCCACTTTGCATCTCCGACTGAAGGGTGGGGTATAAACCTATCTTCCTCCTCCTCCTCCTCCTCCTCCTCCTTCTTCTTGTCCCCATTTGGGGAAAAGGTGGGGTATAAATGAATTAGATGAATAAAACAATAGAAAAGAAAATGGGGGTGCTTTCTATTTACTTATTTTTATGCTGCCTTTCTTCCCAAATGGGGACCCCAAGTGCCTTACATCATTCTCCTATCCTCCCTTTTATCCCCATAATGGGTTATATGTAAAATAACAACAACAGCAACAGCAGCAGCAGCAACAGCAACAACAACAATAACAATAACAATATGCCTTGAAAGCCCAGAAGCTTTACTCAGTATCCCCAATCCTCCATGTTTCCCAGTTACAGGGGAAAATGCTGTTCAAACAAATTACAAAGATGGCCTGACTCCAATGGTAGCAAGAGAAAGAAATTTTACTTACAAAAATAGAAGCACATCTTCCATGACATATTCATGTAGGTACGTTTAACAATTTATGGTGAACAGATTAACTTCAAAGAGGTTAACGTGTTACAGCTCCAAGCCCAGGTCAGATAGAGAAGAAGACAGGTCCTCTAGAAGATGAAACACAGAAGGCAAGCAATGAGCAAGCAGGCTCAACATCTAACCGATGAGAGGGACGGGCCAATTGCCAAGCGTTACCCCAGTGAGAGAATCCTCTCAGCCCTTTCCCCCCCAGGTCCTCTTGCATGTGGGGTTACAATATCCAACATTAAGGATGCTGTGAGGTAGGTTAGGCTGAGAGTGTGTGATGGCCCCAAGGCCACCCAGCCGGCTTCCATATGAGAGCAGCGGTTCGAACCTGGGTTTCCCAGATCCTAATCCAACTCTTAAAGCACTACACCACACTGGCACCTGCTGCACCCTTGCTTGTTTGGGTGGTGGCTGGGGAGAACGAGTTGGGAAGTGTGGATGAATCTTTCTTCATCGGGGAACTCTTAGCCAATGGACAACAGAAGCAGCTGCCCTGGACCCCATACTTGAGGGGGGCAACCTCCCATGCCCCTACCCTGTGGGAGGAGGGGGGAAGAAGAGGAAGAGCGGGTTCTTGCCACCGACACCAGCCACATCTGGGGATCAGGCAGATGGCTTCCAGCAGCAGTAATGGCTCTTGTCCACCATGCATGGGTGATGAGGACCACCCCTTGCTTGGCCTCTTGAGTCACTAAAACCACCCCTGGTCCTCATTCACACATGGCAGGATGACAGGACCAACAACCAAAGGTGATAGAATGGACTGGACCACTTCTTACTGGAAATGGGGAGACCGCACTTTGGAACATGTTTAGAACTCGCTGCAGGCAAGAGAGGACACCCCAGCTTTGTCCCCGTTGAGCAGTTATTCCACTTGCGTGGGATGGCTTCATACAAAGGAATATCAAAGCTGGGATCCATTACCGCCAGTGTTCCCTCTCAGCTGAGTTAGTGTGAGCTAGCTCACAGGTTTTTTTAGCCTCCGGCTAACCGATTTTAGCCTTAGCTCAGGAAGGAGGGCTCCAGAGCAAACTAATTTATGCGGTAGCCAAATCGCTCGCTCACAGCTTCAATGCCAGTAAGCGCACAAAGTAGGATTTTTGCTCACAAGACTCCACGGCTTAGAGGGACACACTGACCACCACCTGCCATCCCATCCATTCCACCACCTTGATGTCCTGCTAACTCGTCCCCATGCATTCTCCTACATGGGTTAACCCGTGGTGGCGGACAGTCCCGTTAAGTCACAGATGACCTTCAATGGTTCCGTAGTGTTTTCAGGGCAAGAGATGTTCAGAAGTGGCTTGCCTCTGCCTACATCTGAATAGCAACCCAGAACCTCCTTGGTGGTCTCCAGGGCCTTTTTTTGTAGAAAAAGCCCAGCAGGAACTCATTAGCATAATAGACCACACCCAACAGCAGAAACTCATTATTAGGCCACACCCCGACAGCACGGCTCATTAGCATATTAGGCCACACCCCCGTGCTACCAGAAGTGTGGTCATCCAGCCACACCCACCTTTTGTTTCTTATTCTGTTTACCTTGTTTGTTGTCAAAACCCAGGGCTTTTTTTTGGTAGCAGGAATGCCTTTGCATGTTAGGCCACACACCTCTAAGGTAGCCAATCCTAATGAGTTTCTGCTGTTGGGTGTGGCCTATTATGCTAATGTGTTCCTGCTGGGTGTGGCCAACTTGGGCCAGCCGGAACTCCGTTCCTGTGCGTTCTTGCCCCAAAATAGCCCTAGTGGTCTCCCATCCAAGCACTGGGCAATCCAGGTCAGGAATTGAAAAAAATGTTGATGGTGAAAATTGCCATCAAGTCGCAACTGGCTTATGGTGATCCCATGGTGTTTTCAAGGCAAGAGAAGTTTAGATGCCGCTTGCTGCTGCCTGCCTCTTGCAGCAACTCTGGACTTTCTTGGTGGTCTCCCATCCAAGGACTAACCAGTGCTGACCCTGCTTAGCTTCCAAGATCTGATGAGACTGGGCTAGCTTAGGCTATCCATGTTAGGACACTCCTTTTGTAGCTCTTGAGGAAATGGCAGTGAGGGTAGTGACTTACAGAGGAGAGCTTTTCCCCTGGTAAGAACATAAGAAGAGCCCTGCTAGCATGGACTAAAGGCCCATCTAAGCAATGTTGGAAGAAGAAGAAGAAGAAGAAGAAGAAGAAGAAGAAGAAGAAGAAGAAGAAGAAGAAGAAGAAGAAGAAGAAGAAGAAGAAGAAGAAGAAGAAGAAGAAGAAGAGGAGGAGGAGGAGGAGGAGGAGGAGGAGGAGGAGGAGGAGGAGGAGATTGGATTTATACCCCACCCTTCACTACCCAAAGGAGTCTCATGAGCGGCTTACAATCTCCTTTCTTTTCCCTTCTGCTCCCCACAACAGACACCCTGAGAGGTAAGTGGGGCTAAGAGAGCTCTTTCCAGGACTGCTCATGAGAGAACAGCTCTAAAAGTATTTGTGACTGACCCAAGGTCACACCAGCAGTTACATGTGGAGAAGTGGGGGATCAAAAAGAGTGGCTGATTTCCCACTACAGCTGCCTCGGGGTTGCGCCGCCATTTGCCCCAATACTATTAATCAATTTCACACCTGAAGCCGCGGGGCTGCATTTGACCCGCGGCTTCACCCATTTCCCCGCAGTTTCATGATCCTGTTTTTTGAGGATTACGAAACTGCGGGGAAAATCGGGCAAAGCCGCGGGTCAAAATACAGCCCCATGGCTTCCAGTGTGAAATTGACGAGTGATTAACACATGGAATTCACTGTCACAGGATGTGCTGGCAGCTACAAGAACGGATGGTTTCAAGAGGGAATTAGATATGCATATGGAGCATAGGTCCATCAGTGGCTATTAGCCACAAGGTATAGATAGGGACTCTGGGGCAAGTGATGCTCTCTATTCTTGATACTTGGGGAGGCAACAGTGGGAGAACTTCGAGTGTCCTGGCCCCACTGCTGGACCTCCTGATGGCACCTGGTAGTTTTAGCCATTGTGTGACAGAGTGTTGGACTGGATGGGCCATTGGCCTGATCCAGCACTGGCTTCTCTTATGTTCTTATATTCTTAAATTCAATTCTCTCAGAGTCTGCGCTGCTAACCCCTACACCAAACTGGTTCTCTGTTGAAGTGCTTCAAGTACATACTGTCTGCTTTCAGAGAGAAGTGATGCTATTTTTTTAAAAACAAGGGAGATTAATCCTGGTCGCGCAAGTGCATGCCTCCTTACCAGCACTCAAATTGCCCATTTGGAAATACCAATATTTCAAGAATGTCATCAGTCACCAGGATACAGCTCCTTCCAAGGACACGGACCTCTTAAGAGGCTGTTCCTGAAAACTTTCTGCCAGGAAAGCCAAGGAGTATATCATCATGGGCTGTGCTATTTCAAGTGCAGCCATATCCTTCTGTTCTTACTTTATTGGCACATCTAGTGGTTGACGGGTGGACATTACTTGCTTTCTTAATGGTCACTAATTGGCCATCAGTCTTTATTTTAAAAACCCACTGTGAAAAGTAGCTCGGAAAAGCAGGATTTATGTCACGAGGCCCTGTTGTTGCAGGTCATCCATTCTGCTTCAAAGAGTCCAGACGGAGAGTAGAGAGGGACAAGCAATTTTTCAATGTGACTGGAATACGAGAAACAATCTTTCACTTCAGAGATTGCATGAAACCATGGCTTTTTTTCAGTGGTATTTAGTTGGTGTTGACGCCTTATAAACGCCTAGTGCTAGAGCATCTGCTTGGCATGCGGAAGGTCCCAGGTTCAATCGCCGACATCCCGAAGTAAAAGGACCAGGCAGTAGATGATGTCAAATACCTCAGTCTGAAACCACTGGAGGGCCAGTGTGGCTCAGCGGCAGAGCTCCTGCTTTGCATACAGAAGGTCCCGGTTCAATCCCTGGCACCTCCAGTTAGAAGGACCAGGCAGTAAGTGATGTGAAAGACCTCAGTCTGAAAACTTGGAGGGCTACTGCCAGTCTCAGCAGACAATACTGACCTTGAGAGAAAGATAGCTTCCTGTGTGTTCATGTTCATCCTGCTATTTCATAGTTTCTGGTTAGAGAGCCAGTTTGGTGTAGTGGTTAGGAGCGCGGACTCTAATCCAGGAGAACTGGGTTTGATTCCCCACTCCTCTACATGCAGCTGCCGGAGTGACCTTGGGTCAGCTACAAGTCCTTTCAGGACTGTTCTTTCAGGAGCAGTCCTCGAAAGCACTCTCTCAGCCCCATCTACCTCACAGAGTGTCTGTTGAGGGGAGGGGAAGGGACTTAAGGGTGGGATTTGGGCAGGGGAGGGGCTTCAGTGGGAAATAATGACACAGAGTCCACTTTCTCAAGTGGCTGTTTTCTCTAGGGAAACTGATCTGTCACTTGAGAAACAGTTTGGTGTAGTGGTTAGGAGCATGGACTCTAATCTGGGAGAACTGGGTTTGATTCCCCACTCCTCCACATGCAGCTGCTGGTGTGACCTTGGGTCAGTCCCAAGTACTCTGAAAGCTGTTCTTTCAGGAGCAGTTCTCGAAAGAGGTCTCTCAGCACCACCTACCTCACAGGGTGTCTGTTGTGGGGAGGGGAAGGGAAAAGAGTTTGTAAACCACTCTGGGATTCCTTCGGGTAGGGAAGGGAGGGGTATAAATCCAATCTCCTCTCCTCTTCTTCCTTATGGTCCTCCTGGTTTTGTGGTTTGAGTATGATTTTTTTTTTCCTTCTTTCAGTTCTTTTTTTATTGGATGTAATATGTCACAGAAACCATGTTGTTAATTGAGTCCTGGATTCATCAGGAAAACTAGGGGCAGAAGCGAATCAAAGACTGACTCCCGATGCATTTGTCCTACTGCTGTAGGTCTACTGATAACCGTGATGTGTGGTCTCAGGATATTTTTATTAATTTCTTTGTGTTGGCAGCGTGCCCAGAGATTGACGAACATTTAAAATCACTCACACCTCCGAAATGGGAATCTGCAGCATCAAAAGTTTTTAGCGTATCACCGTAATGGAAAATCGAGTCATCAAAAGGATTCATTAAATGAGAAACGTTTATTACCAACTGGTACCTTTTTTTGTAGATTGTGCTTTGACAAGTGCAAGACCCCCTCACTGTTTCACAGGAGTCCTTTCAAAAATGTGTCATCATAACGTTAGATCTGATAAACACCTGAAGGCTTGCATCTCTCTGCTTTCTAAAGTAACTTTTCTGAGGTGAGGCCAGCAGGAAACTGCAGAGGAACTACCTTTGCTACCACAGCCAGGTTGGAGATGGTCCATAGCTCAGTGGAAGAGCTTCTGCGTTGCATGCAGAAGGTCCCAGGTTCAATCCCAGACATCTCCATTTAAAAGGGCCAGGCAGGAGGTGATGGGAAAGGCCTCAGCCTGAGTTCCTGGAGAGCCACTATCCACCCGACTAGACAATACAGCCCTTGATGGACCAATCATCTGATCTGGTATAAGGCAGCTTCGTGTGTCCAATATTTTTTAATGGGACGGCCCAGAGCTTAGTGGTAGAGCATCTGCATGGCAGGCCCCAGGTTCAGTTTCAGGAATTTCCAGTTGAAAGGACCAGGTAGTAGATGATGTGAAAGAAGGACCTCCGCCTGAGAACCTGGAGAGCCACTGCCAGTCTCAGTAAACAATACTGACCTTGATGGACCCGGGATCCGATTCAGTTCTGAGGCAGCTTTGTGCTTGTCTCTGTGTGTGTCCGTGCGGCAGATTGTGGGATGTCCCTCTGTTAGAGATGTGCTTGGCCTCGTTTTCATTGGGCTTCTGGAGAAAACTGAGCACGTGAGTATTCCAGAGGCCCTTTGAAAATGGCACTTTTATCTCCAGTTCTGTTTTAGAGTGCAGACTTTGAATTACTGCCTTTTATTGCTGTTTTCTGCAGTTTTCACGGCTGATTATTAATGCTTCACTACTCCTTGTACCGGTTTCCTTATCTCTGCACTCTGTGTTTTGTGGCTGTAGAACATGCACAGAGCCATACACGGACCAAGATTTGCCCATCCTGGCAGCTGATGCTACACATCTACATATGGTTGCTAACAGCAGGTTGGGCCATTCCTGGAGATTTGGGGGTGAAGCCTACGGAGGTGACGGTTTGGGGAGCAGAGCAACCTCAGAGGTGTATAATGCTATGAAGGACACCATGCAAAGCAGCCATTTCCTCCAGAGGAACTGAGCTCTGTAGTCTGGAGATAAGCTGTAAGATCTTGGGAGATCTCCAGGACCCACCTGGAGATGGACACCTATGCCTAGATTTGACAGCTCTGGGTTGGGAGATACCTAGAGATTTTGGGGGTGGGTCCTGGGGAGGGTGGGGTTTAGGGAGGGGATGGAACTCAGCAGAATATAATGCTATAGAGTCCATCCTCCAAAGCAGCCATTTTCTCCAAGGGAACTAATCTCGGTTGTCTGGAGATCACCTATGACAGCAGGTCTCAAGGTGCCTCCTGGTGGCTGGCAAGCCTTCCTATGCCTGTTTCTTTCTGTACAGAAGATGGCTAAGAGACCTGAACCACTCAGTTATCTCTCACCCTCAGGTCATGAGTATCTAGGGTTGCCATCCTCCCGGTGGTGGCGGAAGATCTGGGATTACGACTGGTAACATAGACCAGTTCCCGTGGAGATAATGGCTGCTTTTGAAATTTGGTCTCTATGACATTATACTCTGATGAAGTCCTTTCCCTCCCCAAGCTCCATCCTGTATCCAGGAATTCCCTAACCAAAAGCTGGCAACCCTATCAGTATTCAAGATTAACTCCTAGTTGTCTCCTGCTCACACAAACGGGAAGCTTTCATAAGAATGTGAGAACATCAGAAGAGCCCTGCTGGATCAGACCAGTGGTCCATCTAGTACAGCATCCTGTCTCACACAGAGGCCAACCAGTTCCTCTGGAGAGCCAACAACAGGGTATAGAGGTCAAGGCCTTCCCCTGATAAGAACTTAAGAAGAGTCCTGCTGGATCAGACCAGTAAGGGTCCATTTATCCAGCATCCTGTCTCACACAGAGGCCAACCAGTTCCTCTGGATGGCCAGTTACAGGGCACAGAGGCTGAGGCCTTCCCCTGATGTTGCCTCCCGGCTCTGGGTTTCAGAGGCTTAGTGCCTCTGAATGTGGAGGTTCCCCTCAGTCACCATGGCCAGTAGCCATTGATAGACTTATCCTCCATGAATCTATCTAACCCCCTTTTAAAACTGTTTATTCCATCACAACATCCCTTTGCAGCAAATTCCACTTTTTAACCACTCTCTGTGTAAAGTAGTATTTCCTTTTGTCCCTCCCGAACCAACTGTCCACCAGTTTTACTGGATGCCCTCGAGTTCTAGCATGTTGTGAGAGGGAGAAAAAAAAATCTTTGTTAACTCTCTCCACCCCATGCATAATTCTATAAACCACTATAGGGCTTTTGTGTAGCACTGATGATAGGGTTACCAGCTCTGGGTAGGGAAATACCTGGAGATTTGGGGGCTGGAGCCTGGAGAGGGTGGAGTTTGGGGAGGGTCCTCAATAGGGTATGATGCTATCACACAAGGACTCTCCCCAGCCATTGCCATGACTGAGCTGTGGTGTCACTGCCTGTATATGCTTATATTTGTACTGGATTCAGTTTATTTTTCTATGAAGTGACTGATCAGTTCTGCTTTCTCTGATGGCTGACCAGTTCACTCTAATCAGTAGTCTCTTCGGGGAATGATATAACTTGTGGATATATTGAGGACAACTGCCCAGTATAATTCTTTACCAGAAAGTCAGGCACCAGTGCTTGTAAAAGTCAAACAGCACAATTCTTTATTACACAGAAAACTCAACAGGGGGATGGGATATATTTACACAGGAAGGATATTTTGTTTCTTTGATGAATAGATGCTTTACTTTACCATGACCTAGGGTATAGGCGTATCACTCTCAGTATGACACACATGTTCTTCAGTACACAAAACCAATTTATGATCCCACTCTCCAGTAACTGTTTTGTGACTAACCTTTGGGCTTTATTTGCCTGGCCTCTTGAGTCTACTGGTGCGCCAACCCCAATTCTCCAGACTCCTCCAGACCCTTTTCCCTTCCTTAGCCACCTTGTAAGTTCCTTTGGAGCTGTGTATCTGGTGTTTGTGACCACTGAGGTCTTATACTTTCCACTCTCTGTTCACTCTCCTCTTTATATTAGAGGGTACCAGCGCAGAGTGCTATTCAGCCACAGTTTTCCGCTTAAACTGCTATCTGACTGATTCCACTGAGCCCAGAGGCTTCTGTCCTCTTCAGAGCTCTCCAGTTAACTCCCTGTTAACTATCTTCCAACTGACTCTCTCAACTGTCAGCTGTTCACAGTTATCTGTCACTCACTGAGAATTCCGAGCCCTCTGGCCCCCACCTCTCCCAGTCACGTGACTCAGCAGCTCCTTTCTTTATCTTGCTGCTGTCCACAAACATTTAATGCCATCACAGATGCCATAGAGTCCACCCCCCCCCAAAAAAAAAGTAGTCATCTTCTCCAGGGGAACGGATCTTGGTCATCTGGAGATCAATTGTAATAGTGAGAGGTCTCCAGGTACCACCTGGAGGTTGGCAACCCTGCAAATCATGACCATTATGAGTCAGAAAAAAACTTGTTACGAAAGGCACAGCGCAGTCTGTGTGGGGAAGAGCGTTGCTCCCCCTGTTTAACAATGCAGTCAATTACCTGGAAAATGAGATGGAGCAATGAGTTAACTGGAGAGAGGGGATTATTCAAGGTAGCACTTTCTGTCAAAGGAGGAGGCAGGGGTGGGGGAAGGTCACTGTGAAGTGGGTGACTGGACAGCCGTGTTGCTGGTTCAGAGGGCAACGGAAAAGAAAAACACATTAGACAATAACTAGGCCTACAGAATATTTGGCGTGACTCAGCAAGACAGCCCTCCTGGAACGGGGCAGGCAGCTAGCTGTCAAAGGATTATCCAGATTACTGCCTAGGTTTTGAAGTCAGAGGTGTCCTCGTTTGGTTGAGGATGGTGACGGGACAGCAAGTCATCAGGTGTTCTCAGGTCTCCCACTCCCCTGCCCACCCCCCTTAGGAGGCTACGGGAAATTGCAATTTTCTGTTGTTCATTCAACAGGAAATTCATTCAACAGGGCATTCTGTTGTTCAGATAAAAGGATGTCTTTCAAGAGGGAATTGGATAAGCATATGGAGCAGGGGTGCATGGGTGGCTATTAGCCACAAGGTATAGATAGGAACTCTCAGGCTGGGGCAAGGGATGCTCTGTATTCTTGGTGCTTGGCGGGGGCAGCAGTGGGAGGGCTTCTAGTGTCCTGGCCCCAATGCTGGACCTCCTGATGGCTCCTGGTATTTCTGGCTACCGTGTGACAGAGAGTGTTGGACAGGATGGCCCATTGGCCGGCTCCAACATTGGCTTCTTTTATGTTCTTATGTTCCTTATTACAATCATTTGACCCATCATGTACAAAATTGTACAATTAAAAATTCAAAGGTTAGAGTATACCAGATAAAAACAAATTGAAATGATTCAAAATTTAAAATCCAGTCACAATATATTTTTCAAGACTTCGATATCACCAAAAAAAAATCTAGCTTCCTGGGCCTTTTTTGTAGAAAAAGCTCAGCAGGAACTCATTAGCATAATAGGCCACACCCATCAGCAGAAACATATTAGCATATTAGGCCACACCCCTGATGGCACTGCTTATTAGCATATTAGGCCACACCCCCATGCTACCAGAAGTGTGGTCATCTAGCCACACCCACCTTTTGCTTCTTATTCTGTTTATCTTGTTCGTTGTCAAAACCCAGGGCTTTTTTTGGAGCAGGAACTCCTTTGCATGTTAGGCCACACCCCCCCTAATGTAGCTAATGCTAATGAGTACCTGCTGTTCGGTGTGGCCTGTTATGCTAATGAGTTCCTGCTGAGCATGGCCAACTCAGGAGCCAGCCGGAACTTCGTTCCTGTGCATTCCTGCCCAAAAATAGCCGTGATGCTCCCCATTGAGCTTGGGGCCCTGTGGGATCGCTTTCAATTCCACGTAGGGTTGCCATGTCCATTTTTGTCCCTGGCAGGGGATTGGGGGGGGGCATTCCCGGAGGGGGCAGGGCATCCCCAACATGATGAGGGATATCCCAGCTCCAAGCCCCGCCCCCACGGGGAAGGTTTCTTTAAGTGCCCACAGCCGGAGGGCCACGCCCACCCGATCTCTGATAGAAGAAGGGAGAGGGGTGGCTGTAGATGTTCAGGCTTGTGGGCTGGGCTTCCTCCACCGGCCAGCTGGTGGGGCAGTGGGTAGAACCCCCCAAAAAAGCGGGTAAGCCCCACCAAACTGGGGGGTGGAGTCTGGGAAAGGCCATGTTTGATGAGGGGAGGCCACTCAAGCAGGGTATAATTATCGAGATATTTGGTTAATATAGCAGAGTTTGCCCAGGCATAGAAGCGTGGTACTCAGGTAGTAGGTGATGTGAAAGACCTCTGGCAGAGACTCTGGAGAATTGCCATCAGTTAGAGCGGACAACAACGGCCCTGATAGACCCTAAGTTCTGACTCAATAGCCCCCTAGCAATAGCCCTCTAGAAGAGAGAAGGCACATTGACAAGTGACCTTATTCCTAGGTTTTGAGACGAAATCACGGAGAGGTCATGGCTCAGTGGTAGAGCATTTGCTTGGCATGCAGGAGGTCCCAGCTTGAATCCCCAGCACATCCATCTAGAAGGACCGTGTTGTAGATTATGTGCAAGACCTCAGCCTGAGGCCCTAGAAAGCCATTGACACTCAGAGTAGACAGTGTCTCTGTGTTAAATGCCATCAAGTCACTTCCAACTTACTGTGACCCTATGAATTAATGCCCTCCAAAACATCCTATCATTCACAGCCTTGCTCAGGTCTTGCAAATGGAGGCCCCTTGTGGCTTCCTTCATTGGGTCAACCCATCTCATGTCGGGTCTTCCTCTTTTCCTGCTGCCTTCAACTTTTCCTAGCATATAGTCTTCTCCAATGACTCTTGTCTTCTCATGCTGTGACCAAAGTATGATAGCCTCAATATGTTGCCGAAGGCTTTCAATACATTGTCAAATGTCCCACACGGCTAGACAATCTGGAAAATCTACAGCAACTTATGATAGCCTCAGTTTGGTCATTTTAGCTTCTAGGGAGAGTTCAGGCTTGATTTGATCTAGAGCCCACTGATCTGTCATTTTGGAGGTCCACAGTATCCATAAAGCTCTCCTCCATCGCCACAGTAATGTGTAGACAATATTGAACTCAGTAGAGCAATGGTCCGATTCAGGAGAAGGCAGATTCATGTGCCTGGTTTGGTCCCAAGATTGGAAAATAAACAGTAGGATGAACTGTAGGATAAAAGCGTCTTCTAGTCAGCTTCCTACCTCAGCCGTAGTTTTTGTTTTAGCCTAAAAGAAGATGTCGCTTCGCCTGCATCAAGTCTGACATCAGGCCTGTAGCCAGGATTTTTTTTAAAAAAAATTGGGGGGCCTTTAAATAAGTCGGTGGGCACCCCACATAAACACCGCCCAAGGGAGCACCACAAATAAAATAAAAAAATTGGAAGCTGGGGGGCCTGGGCAGGAGGGGGAGTTGGGGAGGGCTTGGCAGTAAGTCAGGGGGCCAGGCCCCAAGATGCCCCGCTGTAGCTACGGGCCGGTCTGAAATCCAGGATGTGTGATGCAATCCTAAACTGACTTATATCCTTCCAAGCCTTCAGGGAACTGAAGTCCATTTAGGACTGCACAGGTCAAGAGGGGGAGCCGTGTTAGACTGTCTGTAGCAGCAGAAAAGAGCAAGAGTCCAGTAGCTCCTCAAAGACTAACCAAATATGTGGCAGGGGAGGAGCTTTCGTGAGTCACCGCCCACTTCTTCAGATAGGTCAAGATGGGTAGCCGTGTTAGTCTTTTTGGAGCAGGAGAAAAAAGCAAGCGTCCAGTTGCTCCTTAAAAGACTAAAAAAAATGGCGGCAGGGCATGCGCTTTCCTGAGTCACTGGCTCACTTCTTCAGATCTGAAGTGAGATCTTAGAGCCACCTGGTGAAGATAACTCATCCTATCACAAAAGCTCACACCCCACCACAAATTTTTGTTTGTCTTTAAGGTGGTACTGGACTCTTTTCTGTTAGTAAAAAGGTAAAGGTAAAGGTTCCCTTGCTCGAAAGCCAGTCGGATCTGACTCAAGGGTTGCGGTGCTCATCTCCGTTTCAAAGCCGAAGAGCCAGCGCTGTCCGAAGACATTTCCGTGGTCATGTGGCCAGCATGACTGAACACCAAGGCGCACGGAATGCTGTGACCTTCCCACCGAAGTGGGACCTATTTATCTACTTGCAATTTCTTGCTTTCGAACTGCTAGGTTGGCAGGAGCTGGAACTAGAGACGGGAGCTCGCTCCGTCATGCGGCCACTCAGGTCTCAAACTGCTGAACTACTGATCTTCCACAGCCTGCAGTTCAGCATCTTGTCTCAAACCACAATACGCATCCATTGCCATACAGTAAGACAGACTGAAATCCTCAAGATGCTGTTACTGCTGCATTAAGAAGGGGAGCGGGGAGGTAATTACTATCAATTCCCCCCCCCCACTTTGAGCACTGGCAGTCTGCAAGCCGGATTTGGATGAAAATATGGCTGAATCAGACATTGGCAAGGTGCAAAGGCAATTCCGGATTGGTCGGGAGTTTGGCAGCAGTTGCCCCGAAAGTCTGCAGAGTGTAAAAGAATCTTTGGCGCCTGCTGAAGGGAGAAACTAGAAGAACAGAAAAAGAAGCTTTCGGGGGGGGTATGTGAAATATGTTTTTTTCCCCCTTCTGTATCCATGGGTTGTTTTTTCTCTCTCTCTCTTTGTGTCACATTCCCTTCTTTTTGTTCCACGCTGACTTGGGGGCATTTAGATGATCTTAGGCCCCTCCAGTCGTGAGTATAGCTAAGGGTTGCCAGCTTTGGGTTGGGGAATATCTGGAGATTTTGGGGGTGAACCCAGGGTAGGACAGGGCTTAGGGAGGGGAAAGACCTCAGGATGATGTGACGCCATAGCAGCCATTTTCTCCAGGGGAGGAGGAGGAGGAGGAGGACAAAGAAGAAGAAGAAGAAGAGGAGGAGGAGGAGGAGGAGGAGGAGGAAGAAGAAGAAGAAGAAGAAGAAGAAGAGGAGGAGGAGGAGGAGGAGGAGGAGGAGGAGGAGGAGGAGGAGGAGGAGGAGGAGGAGAGAAGAGATTGGATTTATACCCCGCCCTTCACTGCCCAAAGGCATCTCAGAGCAGCTTACAAACTCCTTTCCCTTCCCCTCCCCACAACAGATACCCTGTGAGGTAGGTGGGGCTGAGAAAACTTCTGACGGAAACTGCTCTTTTTCAAGGACAGCTGTGCCAGAGCTTGTGACTGACCCAAGGTCACATCCGCAGGTGCAAGTGGAGGAGTGGGGAATCAAACCCGGTTCTCCTAGATTAGAGTCCGCGCACATAACCACTACACCAAACTGATCTATGCCCTGTTGTTGGCCCTCCAGTGGAACTGATTGGCCACTGTGTGAGACAGGAGGCTGGGCTATTTATTTATTTATTTGATTGATTGATTGATTGATGTGCCGCCCTCCCCACAGGCCGGCTCAGTGTAGTTTACAACAATTTCACAATAATAACATTACAACAACCTTTAAATCCAGATGGGCAGATGGGTTGGTCTGAAGCGGTAGTACAAAATTAGAGTCCACTGGACTCTAATTTTGTAACAATCATTAAAAACAATGTTAAACAATAAAACCCTAAAATACTGTGCAGCAGTCAGCTCCAGCCAGTTTGGTGTAGTGGTTAAGTGTGCGGACTCTAATCTAGGAGAACCGGGTTTGATTCTCCACTTCTCCACTTACACCTGCTGATGTGACCTTGGGTCAGTCATAAGCTCTGGCACAGCTGTTCCTGAAAGAGCAGTTTGTGTTAGAGTTCTCTCAGCCTCACCTACCTCAGAGGGTGTCTGTTGTGGGGAGGGGAAGGGAAAGGAGTTTGTAAGCCGTTCTGAGACGCCTTTGGGCAGTGAAGGGCGGGGTATAAATCCAAACTCCTCTTCTTCTTCTTCAATGTCAATCAACTTATTTAAAATTCAGCTGTGCCCCAATATCGGGGTTCAGGCCACTGGATGGGAGACAGCCATTAAGGAAGAGGGACACCCGCCGCCTCAACCAAAGACCTGGTGGAAGAGCTCCATCTTGCAGAATCTGTGGAACTGTTTAACTAGATGGACCACTGATCTGATCCAGCATGGCTCTTCTGATGTTCTTACCTGGGGAAGGCCTCGACCTCTATGCCCTGTTGTTAGCCTTCCAGGGGAACTGGTTGGCCACTGTATAAGAGAGGATGCTGGACTAGATGGACCATTGGTCTGATCCAGCAGGGCTCTTCTGATGTTCTTATGAAGGCCTCGGCCTCTATGCCCAGTTGTTGGCCTTCCAGAGGAACTGGTTGGCCATTGTGTAAGACAGGATGCTGGACTAGATGGACTACTGGTCTGATCCAGCAGGGCTCTTCTGATATTCTTATGTTCAAGTCTCTGAAGCTCCATCCTTCTGCCTTTCCTTTGTGGTGGTTGTAGGACTAGCGTCAGATCTCCCATCTGCCTCTGGCTCCAGTTCCTTCCCCAAAAGTTCTTATTGCAAAGAATTTATAGACCTGCAACTCGGAGCCAGCTGGGTTAAGATAGTCATCACTGTCCTTCCTAATTGGATGGTGCCTGGATGGGAAGAGGAGATGGTGATTGGAAGGAAAGGACCCCATGGCTTTTCTTTGTGTGTGTGTTTTCTAAAATGTCAAGGGATAATAAATGACAGACTGCAGTTGCCGATAACAGGGTCCATTCAGCAAAGCGTCAGCGGAGTTCATTATGAACTAATCAGTGCTCCATTAACACAAGCAGTAGCATTGGACACAGCATGAGCCTTATGCAATCGCGAGCATTCCCCATTTTGAAAGAGCATTCTTCAACTGCATTATGGGAGGCAAGGTGGCATGATATAGTCTGAGAAGAAGCAGGGTCTGTACGTGAGAACATAAGAAGAGCCCTGCTGGATCAGACCAGTTGTCCATCTAGTACAGCATTCTGTTTCTCACAGTGGCCAACCAGTTCTTCTGGAGAGCCAAGAACAGACCATAGAGGCTGAAGCCTTCCCCTGGTGTTGCCTCCTGGCTCTGGGATTCAGAGGCTGACTGCTTCTGATCATGGAAGTTCCCCTCAGCCCACCATGGCTAGTAGCCACTGATAGACTTATCCTCCATGAATCTATCTAATCCTTTTTAAAAAACTGTTTATTCCTGGGGCCATCACTACAAATCCCAGCTTTGAATCACTCTCTGTGTAGATAAGTGTTTCCTTCTGTCCATCTTGGATCTGCTGTCTATCAGCTTCACTGGATGTCCTTGAGTTCTAGTATTGTGGGAGAAAAAATTCTCTTTGTCGACTCTCTCCACTCCATGCATCATTTTTATGACCCTCTATCCTATCCCTCCTCCATCATCTCATTTCTAAACTGAAGAGTCCCAGTGTAATGTACTCAGACATAATGCAATCAGACATAATGCAATCAGACGTGACCACATGCGAGGCAAGGAAGCCATGTGGTCAGGCAAAACATCCAAGCTTCGCTCACCTGAACAAAGGACTCAGTGGATCCTAGCCCGCTCCAATCAGAGGGTTAGGCTCTCGGCCAAGAGCCTATGGAACTCTCGGCCACTGTAAATAGCCAATGTCTTGAGTGGGGTGTGTTTTGGGTGTGTGATTTTTAGGGGATACAAACTGGCCTGCGAGCCAGGTAAAGTTCTTTGTTCTTGAACTAATAAAGTATGTGAGAGCTGAAATCACTCGTCAGTCTCAGTACTTTTCACCAGACTCTTCACCCTTTACTCGGCTTAACTTTATTTACATTACTTTGCCCTGTACTTGGGTAGGAGACCACCAAGGAAGACTCTGCAGAGGAAGGCAATGGCAAACTGCCTCTGCTTCATCCGTGCCTTGATTGTCCCTTGCTGGGGTTGCCATAAGATGGCAGTAACTCGACAGCACTTATGCACCTAATGACATTGTTCAATTAATCTAAAAAAGAAAAGATCAACATCCTAGTTTTAACACCATACTTAGCACAAACAGAAATAGCTTATTGGATATCATAGTGTTTTATTTGCACAACAATTTCCTCTAACTGAAAGGGGGGAGGAATTCTTCTGACATATTGACTTTTATGCTGGCAGAAATGGAATGTGGTAGATATCTCAGTAGCAACTAGATTTCAAATCAGGGGACTGAAAGCAACGCCCTGAGGGTGCTAAGGTTCTTTGACTTGTATGGCTATTCAATAAACCACACAGAGACATAAATGATTCTGGACAATAAAGAGTAAAAAAAAAGATTTATTTGAATAAGGAACATCTCACAGCGAAGAAATTCAGCATGGATATTCAGTGAGTTACAGCAGGGATCTTGCTTCTATGCTGTTCTTGCTCCTCCTCAGTTTACATCATAATTGACATCATTTGCACATGCTGAGTTTAGATCTCTTTGTCTGGTCAGTCATCAATCACATATTTGCCAAACAGGATGTTACTTGGCCGTGTCTCAACTCTACAATGCAGGTGCTTGTCTCATTAAAATTGATTTATAAATGTGCTTTTTTTTTTGGCAGCTTACCTAGAATCATTTCAACTTTGAATGAACTTTCAGACAGAGTTCATTTTCAGTACAAAACTTAGCTGTTTTCATTACAAAAATAGGTTTTTTTTAAATTAATACAGGAATTAGGGATATATGTTACAAAAACACCCTTACTGGCATTTTGTGATCCATCTCTATTAAAAATAATATATGGATACATTGAGTTTCTGGAAAAATACAGTATTATGGCACTGTTTTCACAATTAAACTCTTTATATACTTTAGTTGCTGTAGATTTTCCAGGTTGTGGGGCCAGGGTCTTGGCACTGTAGGACCTGATGTTTCACCGGTAGCTGTGACTGGCATCCTCAGAGGTATAACACAAAAAGATGGAGTACTCTCTGTGTCAAGGTGAGAAGAAAAATGGTAGGCAGGTAATTTATGTCTACCCTGGAAGGTGGAGTAGGGCTGAATCATTATCTTGTAGTAGTTCTCCAGGCTATGAACATGCTAATGGAGGAGCTTTTCTGAAGAGGTTCTTTTGTCTATGGATTGTTTCCTGAGGAGGTTTCCTTTTTCTTGAGGAGATTCTTTTGTGTGTGAAATGGCTATTGAAACTCTAATCTTATCTGTAGTGCTATCATCAGCTGTAGAGCATTTTGTATTTTTCAGGACAGGAAACCATGCCCTATTTATTTTTAAACTCTCTTCTTTTCTGTTGAAATTGTGTTTATGTTTACAAATTTCAATGGCTTCCCTGTGTAATTTGACATGGTAAATGGAAGTATTGTCCAGTCTTAATATACACTTTATAAAGTTTTAAAAACTTTTAAACTCATACTTTGGTCAATAGGGGTTTTCTTTGTCTAATACAAATGTTGTACTTTCTTAATTGGCTTCTAGTGTGCATGATTGTTTATTTTGTTTTCATAAACCTTTTGGAATATCTCCCAACTTTCTACCTGTCAGTAGCCCATTAATTTCAAACACAGTTCCTTAAAAACTTAAAAGCACACAATAACTTAGATCTATTCAACCATACCAATCCTGGCATCCTTTTGGCATAGCCTGTGGATCTTTGCCAGGTTAGTTTTAAGTGTATAATGGTCTTTCTTTAACTTTCTACAACAAAGTTTAAAATTAATAAAGGGTAGCTGCTTGTTTTTACAGACATCTCCATGCCATAGTCAAGGGAGACACAGAGAGTACTTTATCTTTCTGTGTTATACTTCTGAGGATGCCAGTCACAGCTACTGGCAAAACATCAGGTCCTACAATGCCAAGACCACAGCCAGACAACCCGGAAAATCTACAGCAACTAATATATAGATATTGCTTATAGATTCCAGTAGTTCAATACTGATATGTTAAAACATTCTAAACTTAAGGAAAGAGAAACTTAGTCTGAGTTTTTCTTATTTAAAGTTGCTAAAACCATAAACTGCTGTAAACTTTTAACCTCATCTTTGAAGTATAAGATCTCACCATAAATCCTGAGCTTTGATGATTTATTATTGTGCCACCCCAATTAAAAAGGCTGATGCAAAAACACCTGTTCATTAAAACTAACACACTCCCAGTTAGAAAAACTCCTCTATTGTCAATTAAATTTGACTTAGAACACCTGTTTTTCTACAACTTTAATGGTTAACAGGGTAATTCTCCAGGAGAACCCCAAATAATTTCTCCCAAAGATTCCTGGAAATCAACAATAATCGATAGACAATCATTTCAACACTTGAATGTCCCCTACAGAACCAATGCTCCTTCTAAGCTGTGGAGTCTTGTGAGCAAAAATTCTACTTTGTGAGCTACGAGCATTAAAGTTGTGAGTGAGCGATTTGGCTACTGCATAAATTAGTTTGCTCTGGAGCCATCCTTCCTGAGCGAAGACAAAAATGTGTGAACCGGAGGCTAAAAAACTGTGAGCTGGCTCACACTAACTCAGCTTAGAGGGAACACTGCGTGGGACTGAAGAGAGCAGAATAGCGTCAATTTTGTGTCAGTAATGATTAGACCAGCTTCACCTTGTGTGTAGAGCTGCCATCCTCTAGGTGGTAAAGACAATGACGGACAGCAGAGTCAAAGAGCTGCTGTGATCAATGAAAAACCTCTGAAATTGGGCTGCCTGCCAAAGATTCCCAAACATTATGAAAGTTATACCAATAAAAAATAACAACTGAAACTTCTTTTGAAAATAATACAACACTTTAGTAAATAATAACATCAATACAAATAAATTCACAAGTTACAAGATACCAGTTGCCAACTAATCCAAAAGGATATAGTTAAACAATCAAATAGAGAAATAGCTAGAACATCCTATAAACACATATGGAATAATTATATGAAGACAAAACAATCACAATGAGGATAAGTAACATCAACAACGAGGAGTAAAGAAATCAGTAACCACCATACAAGATCCCGGTTTACTTCCCTTTTTTCCTTAAACGTTCTTCCTCAGTCACTATTACAGAACAATAATTCTGTATTGAATGAAACCATAAGCAAATCTTATCAAACCTCCCACAGGAGTGACCTGGGTGATAATCTCCTGGTCTCCCGTCCGGGATATAAAGCTTATATACTAATGTGGTCTGGGGGCTGGGTCAGGCCCCCGGAGGACTTCTATCAGGCCCGCAGTGGAACTGGCTGTCTTCTGCTTCTTCTTCCAGTTCTGCTGCTGCTGCGTCATCGTAGGTTTGCAGCTTACAGATACACACCTGGACAGCATATTCAGGATTGCAACAGCGCAGACATTTTGATGCAATAATTCAGAGCAAGAGGTGTCAGTGATCAGACACTGTTAGATAAACGAAATATTGCAAGAGTGCGAAGGTTTTAAGCATGTTTTTATCTTAAGTAAAAAAAACCCAAAAAACCCGCCTTTGTGTTTGTGTCCTTTATAAAGTTTATATCTCCGCTACCTGGCATTACATTTTATGAGACACACACGGCCCGGCCCAAGAAGGTCTCACTTATGTCAGATCCGGCCCTCGTAACAAATGAGTTTGATGCCCCTGAGACAGACAGACAGGCAGACAGACAGACAGACAGATAGATAATTTCTTCCCCAGCTCCTTGAAGAAAGCATAGCAAACAGATATGATGAGGCAATGTCATTAGGGATCTCTCTGGGCTTAGATGGGTAGCTGTGTTTGTTAGTCTGCCTGTAGCAGGAGAAAAGAACAAGAGTCCAGTGGCACCTTAAAGACTAACAAATTTTGTGCCAGGGGGTGAGCTTGTGTGAGTTACTGCTCACTTCTCCACTTCTCACTCCTCTGAGGTTATTTTAGTACAAAAACCCTCATGGGGCACATCGTGCGTCTACCTTAAATTCCCTTTGCTTCCTTTGAAATCGATCGGGGGGCGGTTATAGTCCTAAATTTGGTCTCAAGAATGAAGTGCAGTATGGAAGTTATCAGGGGAGAATAGACTCTAGGAGGCCTGGGTTCAGATCCCCACTCAATCATGATGATCATTGGGTGACCTGGGGACAGTCATCCTCACTTATCCTAACCTCGAGAAGAAGAGATTGGATTGATACCCCACCCTTCACTACCCAAAGTAGTGGGTAGTGTGGAGGAGTGGGGAATCAAACCCAGTTCTCCCAGATTAGAGTCTGCGCTCCTAACCACTATACCAAACTGGTAAAACTACATCACAAGGTTCTTGTGGGCATAAAATGGGAGAAGGGATGACCACGTGTCTCACTCGGACCTCCTGGATAGAAGGGTGATAGATAGACAGACAGACAGATAGATAGATGATTGCCAACTTTGGCCTGGGAAATTCCTGGAGATTTGTGGTGGTGCCAATGGAAAAGGTAATATGGGGAAGGGTTTCACCTAGAATCTATAGCAGACAATAGAGTTCACCCTCTGAAACTCCATTTTTGCTGGGAAAGTGGGCTCTATAGTAAGTTGTAATTCCAGGAGAAATCCAGGCCCCACCTGGAGGCTTGCCACCCTTGATTGATAGAACCTTTTTCCAGTTGATTTGACTGGTGAAGACACCCTCAGAATTCTGTACTGAAAAGAGCAAACTGAGGGGTCAAATGCATTATCAGTGTAGTTTGGTGTAGTGGTTAAGAGCGGCAGGCTCTAGTCTGGAGGACTGGGTTTGATTTCCCGCTCCTCCTCACTCCAGGTCCGATTCCCCATTCTTCCACTTGCAGTTGCTGGGTGACCTTGGGTCAGTCACTGTTCTCTCAGAGCTGTTCTCGCAAGAGAAGTTCTTTCAGAGCTCTCTCAGCCCCACCTACCTCACAGGGTGTCTGTTGTCGGGAGAGGAAGGGAAAGGCATTTGTAAGCCTCTCTGAGTCTCCAAATGAAGGGCGGGGTATAAATCCAATCTCTTCTCTCTTCTCTTCAGTGTTGCTTCCAGTTTATGATTACCCAGTGAATTAGTAACCTCCGAAATGTCCTAGATGGCTTAGATTGTAGCTGTCCTCTTGTACATAAGCCCCCAGAGGGCATTTTAAAACCATTTTCAAATACTCAGGCTGCAGCTCGTTTTCTCTCCGCAATCCTTTTTCTTGCAAGCAGCGGAGCTGAATTGTTGACTGCACAGTTCAGAAGATCCTCTTTGTATAACTCATCTGCTGGGCTCCGTTCCAGCTCTTTGTGGCTTCATCTGTTTTATATTCCTGCAGCGGACATTAATTCTGTTAATTACCATAGAATAGGGAGGTCAGCTGAGGTACCAGGAGAGGACGGGCGTGCGTGTGATTTTGCATAATTGGGATGGCTTCTTATCTGCCCTTTCTTCCACGTGATATTTGCACAGATCCAGATGAGGGAGGCAGGGACAAAATGTTCAGAAACGGCAGCTGTAATTTCTGGCACATTACATGCCTTTGGCTGGAGGTTGCCCTTGAAGTTTACTCAGAACCTTTCACTGGCATAGAAAGCGGTGCCCCCACCTGCACTCCTCCTTGTAAGGTGGGTGACCGGGTGCCCATTATTCCTCTGCTGTCAGATTAGCACTAAAACATCTTGGCAGAATTCAAGGTGCTGAGGTGTAGCTTGAAGGCTGTAACTGGCTGTGGTCCAATAGATCTTGGAAATATATCTCCTCCCCTTGAGCCTCACTAAGATCTCATTGGATTAAATGTAATAAAATACAATACAAATCATTGCCTCGGAGGCACAGAAGCTTTTACACAGTATCCCTGATCCTCCATGTTTCCCAGTAAAGGGGGAAATGTTGTTCAAAAAAAAAAAAATTACAAAGGTGCTCTGACTCCAGTGGAAATAAGAGAAAGAAATTTCACTTACAAAAATAGAAGTACATCTGAAAGAAGTACCCCTTATACCAGAGCTATTTCTACTAAATATTATTCCAGATAAACACTACAAACCAGATAAATACCTGATTTTACATATAATGACTGCAGCGAGGATTTTATTTGCCAAATATTGGAGACTAGATAAAATACTGACTAGGGAAGAATTTATACAGAAACTCTTAAATACAGCAGAAATGGATAAATTAACAACCTTCTTAAAAGGGAAAGATGAAGAAAATTGTGAAGATTTGTGGTCAAGATTCTATGCGTGGTTGAGCTAAAGATCTATTTCCTATAGAAATATTATGGTGTGTATTACTTAAAGGATGTAAGCGGCGGGGAGATCCTCTGTAATTATAAGAGGCATAATATGTACAATTTTGTTTCTGTAAAGAGAAGAAAACCTAAATGAAATATATAATAAAAAAAATAGAAGTACATCTTACATGACATATTTATGTGGGTAGATTTAACTTATGGGAACAGTGGAATAAATTTAGAGTCCAGTGGTACTTTTAAGACCAACAAAGGTCTATTCAAGGATCAACAAAGGTTTATTCATGGTCCTTGAATAAACCTTTGTTGGTCTTAAAGTTACCACCAGACTCTAAATTCGTTCTACTGCTTCAGACCAACACAGCTGACCACTTGGAACTATCTTTATTGTGAATAGATTAACTTCAAAAAGATTGACTGGTTACAGCTAGAAGCCCAGGTAAGAGAGAAAGGAAGAGAGGTCCAGCCAGTTTGGTGTCGTGGTTAAGTGTATGGGCTCTAATCTGGGAGAACCAGGTTTGATTCCCCACTCCTCCACTTGCACCTGCTGGATGACCTTGGGCAAGCCATAGTTCTGGCACAGCTGTTCTTGGAGAAGAGCAGTTTCTGTCAGAGCTCTCTCAGCCCCACCTACCTCACAGGGTGTCTGTTGTGGGGAGGGGAAGGGAAAAGGAGTTTGTAAGCCTCTCTGAAACTCTGAGTGAAGGGCGGGGTATAAATCCAATCTCCTCCTCCTTCCTCTTCTTCTTCCTCTTCTTCCTCATATAAAATGAGAAACAGAAGGCAAGTAATGGCCAAAGAGGCTCAACATCTTGCAGGCAGAGATACAATATCCAACAGAACTGTGGTCAGTCGTGAGTCACCTCTTAGGGTTGGTTCACACATGCATCTAACCCACAGGAATTCACGGCATTTGACTTGAATACCTAATAACTTGCTGGTAGGGTTGCCGACTCCGCGTTAGGAAACTCCTGGAGATTTTGGGAGTGGAACCTGGGGAAGGTGGAGTTCAGGAAGGGTAACCTTAATTTTTGGTGAGGCATAGCCAAGGCTTTTTTGTAGAAAAAGCCCAGCAGGAACTCATTAGTATAACAGGCCACATCCAATATCAGAAACTCATTAGCATATTAGGCCACACCCCTGGCAGCACAACTCATTAGCATATTAGGCCACACCCCTGGCAACACAACTCATTAGCCTATTAGGCCACACCCCCATGTTACCGAAAGTGTGGTCATCCAACCATAACTACCTTTTGCTTCTTATTATGTTTACCTTGTTTGTTGTCAAAACCCAGGGCTTTTTTTGTAGCAGGAACTCCTTTGCATGTTAGGCCACACACCCCTAATGTAGCCAATCCTAATGAGTTTCTGATGCTGGGTGTGGCCTGTTATGCTAATGAGTTCCTGCTGAGCGTGGCCAACTCAGGAGCCAGCTGGAACTCCGTTCCTGTGTGTTCCTGCCCCAAAATAGCCCTGGGCATAGCAATGACCTTTGGAAGTGTAGGCTGGAGAGGATAAAGGGAAAGGAGCAGATGAGGGTGGCAAGAAATCACACCACGTGTGGAAGGCTTTCTAAGCAGAAGGAGGGAAACCATTTTAACTGAGAAGAGGCTATCTTTCAGTTTTGACAGGAGCTTGGCATGTTGAAATATGCCTTCCGTTCTACTGTCTCTCAGCGCTCAGGAGAGTCACATGAGGGTCTTTGCTTAAAAACTGTGCATGATTTGGATGAATGTGCTGAATAACAAAAGGACTCTGTGTGTGTGAAGTCCAGTTAAGTCACAGTCAGCAATTCATGAAGAATCTAGAGAAGCTGGAATGTGTCCAGAGGAGGGCGATGAAGATGGTGAGGGGTCTGGAGACCAAGTCCTGTGAGCAAAGGCTGAAGGAGCTGGGTATGTTTAGCCTGGAGAGAAGACAACAGAGAGCTGATATGATAATCATCTTCAAGTCCTTGAAGAGCTGTCATAGAGAGGATGGTGTGGAGTTTCAGACCAGAAGGTCAGACCAGAACTGATGGGTTGAAATTAAATCAAAAGAGGTTTCAGCTAAACATTAGGAAGAACTTCCTGATAGTTAGAGCAGTTCCTCAGTGGAACGGGCTTCGTCAGGAGGTGGTGGGAGGGCTCTCCTCCTTTGCAGGTTTTCAAATGGAGGCTAGGTGGCCCTCTGACAGCAATGCAGATTCAGTTGAACTGTGGCAGGTTATGAGAAGGGAGGGCAAGAAGGGCTGCCTCAGTGCTTAGTTCTTGTGGTCCTTTCTTACACGCCCCGGGGAAATGCTGATTACTGCTTTGGAGTCAGGAAGCAATTTTTGTCCAGGCCAGTTTGGCCGGG